>JAZAYU010000104.1:324751-476335 GCA_038501625.1 Corbicula japonica | reverse complement strand
ACTAGTAATTATTATTCATTAGAGGAATCATACTTCCCCATAGGTAATGAAGTTGAAGTGTAAACATTGGGATCACAATTTTAATGTAGCAGTAAAGTTCTGTAAAATTTCTTGTTTGTTTTAAGTTTGGCTAAATTTTTGTTTATAATTTTTGCTTTGACAAACTATGCATACCAGTAATTGTCTTATAAGTAAACTGAAGTAGTGTTATCTTTATGCTGACTCCAAATGCTCATTGGTCGCCCCTTTGCTAATTTTTCAGCTCAGAGTGCACAGTGACAATACAGAACAGCAGTAAGCTGCCGGTAGATATGGTCAATGTCAGTCTGGAAACCACCAGGGATAACAAAGGTATTACTACAGTTAATGTATAATTCGTTATTACCGTCATTGTTCGAATATAAGCTGCACTCATGTATAAGCCGCACCGCCCCCAAACATGATAGAACAGATGAAAATGGCTAAACAAAGTGTATAAGCAGCCAAACCTGTGTATTAGCTGCACCCCCAACTTTTTACGTCCAAATTCTGGGAAAAAGTGTGGCTTATATTCAAACAATTACGGTATGTTTAGACTGTTGTGAAATCATTCATATTTGTGGGGTACTAATTTTCATGGATTTACCGGGCAGATCCATCTGCAAATTTCAGGCCATCACAAAATAAGGAATAGAACTTAATTATATATTACTTCTGTATTTAATCCTTTACTCCGTGGGATAGGGCTATTATCCCACGGCAAACATTGAAAATCCAGATCAGCCAGCAAATCTATGCCATCTAATCAGAATATACACTGTTTTCTTTTCGATTCATTATGTGGTTAATTATGTGACAAGAAGCGAACAATCCATATCCAATGCAGAGAGCATTTGAAACCGATATATAATTATAGTTTAGGATTAAATATACAGGGCTGAAGGTTATAGTGCAGAGATTGGAAACCAGTCTCAAATCTCAAGCATCTGATTGGCTGAAATGGCGACTGGTCGCCATTTCAGCCAATCAGATGCTTGAGATTTGAGACTGGTTTCCATGCTCAGTTTTATAACCTGGGGCACTGGAGTATGTCTGAACCTAAACCCTACATTTTCAGAGTATGTATCCGAGGTGTTTCAATGGAACACGGAGAACATACAGTCACAGCTACCGATACAAGCATCCAGCATGCTGTGCTTTAGTGTTGCTGTCAACGCTGTTGGCGACTTTCTGCACCAGTCGTCTAGAGGTATAACCTTATACTTCATAGATACACTTTTGCATGGGCGCACATTGTAAATCCAGATTAGCCGGCACATCCATGCTGTTTGATCAGGATCTACACTGTTTGGTTTTAGATTCATAAGGGTTTTTTTTACCAAGATGTGACCTGAACAGATCCAGATCAGTTTAAAATGTGTGTATGTGGAGTAATGGCCAAAAATCTAGACTAAGTGCTAATGTTGTTTTTATGCCCCCGCCATGAAATGGCGACGGGCATTAAGAGTTGCTCCTGTCCGTCCTTCCGTCCGTCCGTCCGTCCGTCCTTCCGTCCGTCCGTCCGTCCGTCTGTCCGTCCGTCCGTCCGTCCGTCCGTCCGAAATTCTCGTGAACGCAACTCCTCCTAAACTACTGGTGGGAATTTCATGAAACTTTACCACAATGCTTGGCTTGATATGTAGTTGTGCATGAAGGTGGGGTTTCGCTCTTACATGTTCCGTTCAGAAGTTATGGCCCTTTGATACTTCCATTTACATTAGTTTTAACAGGAATATATCTTGTGAACGCAACTCCTCCTAAACTACTGGTGGGAATTTAATGAAACTTTACCACAATGCTTGGCTTGATATGTAGTTGTGCATGAAGGTGGGGTTTCGCTCTTACGTGTTCCGTTCAGAAGTTATGGCCCTTTGATACTTCCATTTACATTAGTTTTAATAGGAATATATCTTGTGAACGCAACTTCTCCTTAACTACTGGTGGGAATTTAATGAAACTTTACCACAATGCTTGGCTTGATATGTAGTTGTGCATGAAGGTGGGGTTTCGCTCTTACATGTTCTGTTCAGAAGTTATGGCCCTTTGATACTTCCATTTACATTAGTTTTAATAGGAATATATCTCGTGAACGCAACTCCTCCTAAACTACTGGTGGGAATTTAATAAAACTTTACCACAATGCTTGGCCTGATATGTTGTTGTGCATAAAGGTTGGGTTTTGCTCTTACATGTTCTGTTCAAAAGTTATGGCCCTTTGATAATTTCATTTACATTAGTTTTATTCTTGTATTTTGTGTTAAGCAAAATATGCATTTTGCCCATAACTTTAAAACCACTTGAGATATTGCCTTGAAACTTGAAATATATTTTCACCATCAAAATCTACATCATAACCAACAAGATCCATAACCCTGCTTCCAATATTTTTTCAAATTATGCCCCTTTTTCACTTACATTTTGTGTTAAGCAAAATAAACACTTGGCCCTTAACTTTCTTATGAAAGGAGGGATTTCAAAATAACTTGGCACAAATGTTCATCATGACAAGGTGGTGTGTCGCATACAACACCCATGCCTGTAGGTCCAAGGTCAAGGTCACTGTTACTAAAAATAGAAATTTCTTGCAAAATTGTGTCGGCTCTGTAACTTTGTTATTTGTCATTGAATTTTTAAATAACTTGGTTAAATCGATCACCATATTAAGATTGTGTGTCACATACATTCCCAAGCCTGTAGGTCCAAGGTCAAGGTCACTGTTCCTAAAAATAGAATTTTCTTCTCCAGGCTGTAACTTTATTATGAATGGAGGGATTTCAAAATAACTTGGCACAAATGTTCACCATGACAAGGCAGTGTGTCCGCATAATACCCCTGCCTGTAGATCCAAGGTCAAGGTCACTGTTACTAAAAATAGAATTTTCTTGTAATAGGAATATAATTATCTCGTGAACACAACTTGTTCTACACTACTGCTGGGAGCTTTATGAAAAACCTATAGCGGGGGCATCCGTGTCCTTTGGACACATTTCTAGTTTTAAAGTTTTTTTAGGAAATACAGTACAGTGAAACTCCTCTATAAAGGACTCCTAAGGGACTGAGGGAAAGTGTCCTTAATAGCGGATCGTCCTTAGTTGTGGGTTTAAATCAAGAAGATGCCAAAATGTCTGTTCTTTAAAAAAATTGCCCATAAAACTGGGGTGCCTATAATATTGAGTTTCCGTAAATGAGGGGTTTTACTGTATAATACACTGCAACTCCGTTCTATCGCGATCCGTTATATCGCGATATCCAATATATCGCGCTTGGTCCGTGGATCCCATTTTTTTGGGTACATTTTCAATGTATGTGTTTGTTCATTCTTCGTGGGTGGTAAAAAAGATCAAATGATTAAATCAACGTTGGCGACAAATTCACGAAACGCACGCGTTTTCCATGTTGTATTATGTAGTAAACATAAGAAAATACACAAGTAATGTATAATATGCTTAATTTTATTGATTGCCAGCAAAATTATAACTATAGTCTTGTCTTCAGAAAAGTTATGTAGTATTCAGGAATATTCATTGAAATCATTTATTTATTACTTGTATTTTTAAATTTTTATGGATTTAGTGGGCAAAATAATAAAAAAAATTTAAAATTCCTACAAAATATAAAATTGTACATTAAACTTAGGGCAAAAACAGTATAAATACCATTGAAGTAAGAAAAAGGTATGCCATTATTGCACTATTAAAGGGAGATGTGCAGGGTCGAGCAGGTGTACTCGGTAAAATCATAAACAGATCAATCTATGTAACACTTACATGTACTTTTCACTAAACTCTACATTTCAAATCCTCCAGGAGGAAGTTTTCGGTTAATTTTACCATTTTACTGAACCTGAAAACAATCTGCTGTAGAAATCCCTATACAAAAATACATTCTATATTTAGTGATCATTCTATATTTAGCTCATCGTTGAGCTTACTATTCATGGTGGCCCAGGCATTTCGAAACAAATGGTGACGTCAACAATCGGCAAGGTACACCGAATGCGTATTTTTGTTGAAGTGATCACGTGAAAATCCCCAAAACCACCATGGCTTTACGCTGGAAATACAAAAATAGCTAACCTATGCGACGCGCATAGGATAGGAAACACCATTTATATTATCTTTTTTATGAAATATTGGACAGGTTTAAAATATTTCAGGTGTAAATCAATATTTGAGCTTCAAATAATGATATTCAACTGATTAATAACCCTTTTCGCAAATCTGTTCCATTCATCAATCCTGCATATCTCCCTTTAAAGCTCTAACATGATTCTAGAATAATGAAACCATACATAAAGGAACAAAAAACAATACTCGTTTACTGATAAGTTAACCATGAAATTTCCTGCCCACAAAAGTAGTTGTATTTACAGTACTTTTCTGTTTGTTATTTTTAGCAAAGTCCAAATTACCAAGTGATGGTATCAGACGATGTATGAGCAGTGATGGAAAGGTATGTACATCCTTAAAATATTCTAGGAGTGATATAATGAGAGTTCAATTATTTTTAAGAGGTACAGTGAAACCTCAATATTAAGACCATCACTGGGTCTGAACTTAAGTGGTCTTTATAGTGGGGTGGTCTTAATATAGGGGTGGAAAATAGAGAAAAAATGTTAATTTGAAATACTGTATAAGTACTAATATTGGCGGGGGTTTAATTTTGGCGTTATTGACGGTCAGAGCCAGTTGCGCCAATATAAAACACGCCAATAAAAATCCTCGTCAATTTTAAACACCACAAATTTAATATCTGGTAGGTATCTGATGAAGAATGATTGCTGCATGTTTCTAAATAATGTATATTCTTTGAACAAGTATGTAAACTTATAATGCGTTAACAAAAGGAATATAATTGGAATATCAAACAAAGCAATTAAGTATTGTATTAGATAGCTGGGATAATATTTTCACACTTCAAATTTACCAATAGAATAACTGCGACGTTTACTTTTCTCTTCCATTTTCAAATTTTCGCCATTTTTCATCAATGGTTTTATTTTGGCGGTCTGACTTGTTAGCGCCAATATATGACCCCGCCAATATAAAACACTTTAAAATACGCCAAAATTTGACACCGCCAATATTAAGCACTATACAGTAGTGGTCTTAATATTGATGTGGTCTTAATGTGGATTTTACTGTACTTCTTTCCATGGATTTCCAGTGAAAGTCAATCCATGAAATGAAAACCCCAAGGAAATACTTATTTGTAAGTAAATGTGGATTTAGAAAATTGAAATCCACAAATTCATGAACTCGCAAAAATACTGTTTTATCGAAAACAAAATAGCAGTGAAGCCCCAGTATCTTTCTTTCACCAAATCTCGAGCATTTGATTGGCTGAAATGCTGACCGGTCGAACTGGATGAATTTTTACTGCAAATAATATATCTGCACATGCATAAATTCGCACGAAAGTATTTTTTCTTTTTACTTAACCCTTTTCTCCATAGATACACCTTTATTGTGTGGGCAAACAGTGTAGATCCTGATCAGCTGGCACATTCGTGCTGTAACATCAGAATCTGCACTGGTCGCATTTTGGTTAGAAATAACCTAAGGAATCATAAAGGGAACAGTGCAGATCCTGATCAGACGGCACTGATGTACTGGCTGATCTGGATCTACACTGTTTGCCCATGCAATAAAGGTTTGTATAAGGAGGAAAGACACATCATTACATAGTAATATTTCACTGGGGGTAAAAATTCCCTCATTTACCCTATTGCAGGATACGCAAAGATTCATTTCCCACGATATTTAAAGATACCACACTAATTTGGATATTATCTCAGTGTTTATAATTTTTATTGATCAGGTCGTGGAGGCGATATTGAAGGTGGAATACTCTGGGGGTCCAGGCATGAAGGAGAACTACTGCCGATGTTGCTCAATAGCGTTCTGTATAGATATTCTACCATCTGTTGTGTTTATCAAGTGGGATGTTATGCTGTCTGAAAGGTATATATACTTCATGTTAATATGTATAGATACATAGATATTCTACCATCTGTTGTGTTTATCAAGTGGGATGTTATGCTGTCTGAAAGGTATATTATACTTCATGTTAACATGTATAGATACATAGATATTCTACTATCTGTTGTGTTTATCAAAAGGGAAGTCATGCTGTCCGTAATATTGATACTGATCAGGATCTAAACTGTTTGCTATTTGATTAATTAAGTTATATATGACCAAAATGCGACCACTGCAGATCCTGATCAGATGGCATGGATGTGCCGGCTGATCTGGATCTACACTGGTCGCACACGCGTAAAAATCTGTATATATCAAGGAAAGGTTTAAATCATATCCATGGAGTAAAAGGTTTAGTTTGGTTCAAAAGACTTTTATTTATCTTTCAGTTCGGACCACTGTTATCTGCTGTTTGATCTACAAAATGTCTCGGGACATGATATAGAAATTCTACATTCAAATCAATGTGTACACCTTAAACATGAACAAATTAAAAGGTAAATACTTTGTTCACATTATCAATTAGAAGCTATTCAACTTACTCCAGCTTCGATGTCCATTTCACCATCCATTAAAAAGAATATGCTCTTGGTCCATAACTTTGAAACTTCTTGAGATATTATCTTGCAACTATGATCTTGGACTCTGAACAAACTCTTTACTTTGAAACTTTGTGTTTTCTGCTTTAACCCTTTTCTCCATATATCATTTGGGGCACGTCACGGGAAAAGGTAACTTCGGACAATTGACATCAATTCTTGCAATGATGTCATAAAGTTGAGCAGAAAACATTACTTTTTATGTAATTCGCGGGAAAAATACCATTATATTGTTAAAATGTGTAACAAAATCTCTAGTTAGTGATTTGAAAATAAAGGATAATAGTTAATTATACCCTAAAATTGTAACAATTAAAATTAAACAAAATATGACCGAAGACACCTTTCCCATGGCGTGCCCCGTTTGTGAACAGTGTAGAGCCAGAATAGCCAGCACATTTGTGCCATCTGATCAAGATCTGCTTTTCGGTTTTAAATAAGCTGATAAATAAATAAGTTGATAAAAATGTGAGGCATGATTGAAGTAGTAAATTACCCATTTAATATGTGGATTAGTCAAAATATCTATAAATACACAAGTAAATTCATGGCTTGGATTATAAAATTGGAGAGCAGGGGCAGATCAAGAGGGGGTTCAGTAGGGTTGCTTAAACCCCCTCTTTGGGCACCAATATTCATTTTTCCTATGATTTTTTGCCAGAAAGTATATTATCATGCAATTACCCTATGACTGCTTCAAATGAACCCCCATGCTTAAAATCCTGCATCCGACACTGGAAAGTAACATGGTTGACTGTTAACATGGTGTCCTCTTTAGTCATACTGTGGTATCATTTAATTTTGCGGGTATCAAATAGCAGGCATAAGTGACATTTTTGAAATTCACGCGCTCGTATTATTCTCAGAAGATTTGATTTTCAATTGATTAATTTCGCACATTTTTGCCAGTGCAAAATAATGCAAAAAGCCAAAAATTAAACCACCATGAAATTTCACTAGCACTAAATACACAAAAATTAATCAATTGAATATGATATCACAGCAATGATGCAGTCAGCTTATGATATTAATATGTGCTTCCATTGCAGGATCTGTGTTGAGATAGAGAGAAGTGAACCGAAGCTGTTTCATGCTGGATCGATTTCTTCCATGGAGTTCAGCCAGTTTCTTGCCACATTTGTTGATATCAGATGGAAAATTGTATCCTTTGCAATTGAGCTGTGATATTGGATTCAAAACACAAGTGATCATCAGATCGAATCGGTTGCAACTTATGAAATAACATTTAGCATTTTACTCCATAAATACGCCATTTGTCGCATGGGCAACCAGACTGTAGATCTGAATCATCTGGGAATATACAGGCTTATCTGGATCACATGGGTGACACATTATAGATCCAGATCAGCCGGCAAATTTGCAGGAGCTGATCCAGATCTCGATATCTCCAACATATGAATAAGTCCCTTGAATAAGAAATAAGCACAAATTGATCGCTATAACTCGAAGTACTTGTATTGACATGATTTTTATCGCAATTTGACTGTATTTATTTAGCAAAGGCTTGAATTCCTTAACACTGGTACCAGCAGTCACAGAATACTAGTGGTAAAGCGGGTATAGACTGTCTCCAATGGACTCCAGAACAACAACAACTTGTGTATATATCTCCTGTTTCATGGGGTAAGTCAACTATCCTACGCAGTTTGATACAAATACTTGCTTTGATGATCTGAGCGCTGAAACTTTCCGCTGAATCAGCTTATTTTCAGTATCAGCCCAGAAACTCTCTGCTATAATCAAATCATTATTAATAATTGATGCAGCATGTTTATGACTTAGATAAATATAAATTTAAAAAGTCACTTCATGTGTAGTTTGACCAATGAGCTGTGACCTTTAGTCCACTGTTAATCTTAATCTGTTAATCTTAATCCAAAGTAGGTAAAAAGCTATATCATTTTGTAGATTCTTGATTTAACATGACCTCTTTAAGCTATAATTGAAATAATTGAACAACCTGTTTTGTGGATTAGTCCACTAAAGTAGATTCAATGCTCAGCGAAAAAACTTGGACTGTAGTAAGGCTCTCGTGTTTATTAATGTCTGTAAACATTTACATACGTATAAAAAGAACCTAATGTTGTAAATTTAGATTGGTGTCGTATTTAAGAGAAGGTTTAAACAAATAAGTACCGTGCGAATTGATAAGTTCAAGGTGAAGAAATTGAATATTTTCCTAATACATACTTGTCATTTCTTTTCAGATGTTCGTCTGAATGGTCAGCTGATATCGCCATTACACATTGGTTCCCTGGAGTACCAGATAGGGCAGCTGGTCACTGTGGAAGTGGAGGTCAATGTCAAATCAGGTATGAAGGTCAATGAGTTTTAGAATGTATCAGAATTATGGTGGCTTGTTTTGCAGCAACATGGGGTAAATGTGGATGTTGATTCACAAGTCAAATTATTTGCACATTCAAGTAGTTTGTATCCAGCTTTTCTTTTAGGCCACACCAGGAACCAAATGTTTTTCACTGCATCATGAAAATGTCAGTAAGAACCATTCAGTGTACTAGATCTACTGACAGTATATTATGTACTACTCAAAATTTGATAAGGATCACTTATAAGATTTCGTTTATTTCTCACATAAGTTTGAAACATTAAAATATTTGCTGTGATTCTGAAAATTCGTTTAATTGGCATTAGCTTTGTGCCAGGCATGTTGTTAGAATAATCTAAATGTATGAAAAAAAACATTTACCTTGGGTTTACCATTAAGAAGATCTTTAAGAAATAAAAAGTGATCCCTATCAAATTTTGAGTAGTATATATTTTAATAAATTACATTATTAATAAACTACTGGTATTATGTTATTGGCCACAATATGTACACACTGCCCATCTCATCTGGTAATATTTCAAAATAAATTTGGATTGGATGACTATTAAGAGTGTTGGCTGCCACAGCATTTCTGAATAACCATGTTGATTTTGTATCCATAACAAAACAACTTACCGGTACATATCTGCATTTTCTTGGTAGCTAAATACTAGCCAGGTCACTACTGTAGACTGACTAAAGGTAAAAGTCTGAGTTAACATAACATCTCATCTCATTAAGCAAGTGAAGAAGTAATTTTAAAATCAAGAACTGTGAATATATTGTTAATTAATAAAATTGTCATTAATCAAGTGAGTTCACATTGACCGTGTTATTTGGCCTCGGACAGTTTAGCCTTGGGCCAAGAAGACTACCCTTGGTCCATTAACAAGGTCAATAATTGGCCCGTTAACAAGGTCAATAATTATGAATTCATTTGATTAATAACATTAATATATGATTTACAGATGGCCATGACCTTGAAGACAGGGAGGGGGTTTTGTACATACAGTGTTGTCAACATTGTGATAATGGTAGTACAAACTACAACATGGACTCGCACGTGTCAGTCCTCGGCTCGCAGTCTCTAGTCATTCCAAAGGTAAGCTCAGCTTTATCTATCATTGTGCTGTAGCAGATAATTATAAATGACATTTTTCCAGTGGGTATACATTTGTACATTTACTGTATGATTCTCATAAAGTTAGATATTCAATATTTCTATGTTGCAGTGGTTTAATTTTGTATGTGCTTCCACTAGTGCAAAATGCGTGTAATCCAACCCTCGTGAAATATGATGATACCGCAGTATCAACATAAATACCAATACTTGCCTGAATTAACCTGTTTCTCCATATATACGCATTTTTACGTATGTGCCACCAGTGTAGATCCTGATTAGCCAGCACGATCAGGATCTGCACTGGTCGCATTTTGGTCAGAAATAACCTAACAAATAAAAAAGCAAACAGTGTAGATCCTGATCGTGTTGGCTGATCTTGATCTACACTGTTCGCTCATGTACTAAAGGTTGTGTCTATGGAGGAAAGGGTTAACAAAAAACCGAGTCCATAGCATTGATTCAGGATAAAAGAAAATATGGGGCTAGTCACAGGACAATATTTCTTCTGTCATACTTTTAGACATTTTTGTTTTTACTGTATTGGAAAAGAATTAACAATTATAAAATAATTCTCCATAACTCATAGCTGATCTTTTGGCAGATTTTGTATACAAAATGTTATTTTAACCACAAAACACATAATATGAAGTGCTACTTTATGACGTCATTTTAACGAATAACATCAATTTCCTGATATGCCTTTTTCTGCGACGGGCCCTACATATATATATCATGACTTTTATTATTTCAGATTTCAGTTGTGGACACCTTATCACATTCCTGTATGTACATGTTCACCTGCAGTGGTTTCTACAAGTTTGAAATCAGGTTACAGGTTAAAGGTCAAGGTCAAACCATGTCATTGAAAGGTCACGTTCAAGGTCAAACTGTAAATGACAAAGCTCAAGGTGATATGCGTGAAAGAACTGTTCAAACTGTTTGCCAGGATCAAAAACCGACAGATGATCGCATCTTAAAATGTTCTTCTGTGATAGAAATCAATATTGTTGATTAAGTTCAAAGAATGGCTGTTAGAAGACAGAACTTCAAACTCTCAGCTTTGTATTTGTTTTCTTTGCCATGTTATTGTCTTATGTTCTATGATACAACCTTGTACTTGCTTGCCAAAAATATTTATTTTTTGTTAAGTGTTAACCTTTTTACTCCAAATATATGTGCTTTTATTAGCATGCAACCAGTGTTTATCCAAAATCATCTATGCTCTCTGATATGGATCTACACTGGTTGCATTTTGGTCAGAAGTAACCTACTTAACCTAAAAGCGAACAGTGTAGATCCTGATCAGAGGGCATGAATGTGCTGGCTGATCTGGATCTTCACTGTTTACATATCTAAATAAGGCATACAATATTATATGAGTAAAGGGTTAATGTAAAAAGATAGAAATAAAAGCATAAGAAGTGTCATTGTATGTATCAAAATAATGAGTGTATTCTGCAAGTCATCAGCTTAGTTAGTTAGTTATCCCTTTCCTCCATATATACTCATTTGTACACATGTGCGACCAGTGTACATCCAGATCAGCCGGCATTTGTGCCGTCTGATCAGGAACTCCAATGGTCACATTTTGGTCAGAAATAACCTAATGAATCAAAATGCAAACAGTTTAGATCCTGATCAGACGGCACAGATGTGCTGGCTGATCTGGATCTAAACTGTTCGCCCATGAGATAAAGGTGTATCTCTGGAGTTAAGGGTTATTGAATGATTGATGCCCAAGGTTATAAAACTGAGCATGGAAACCAGTCTCAAATCTCAAGCATCTGATTGGCTGAAATGGTGACCAGTCGCCATTTCAGCCAATCAGATGCTTGAGATTTGAGACTGGTTTCCAAACTCAGCTTTATAACCTTGGAACTGAAACACACACTTACAAAACCTTACTGTTAAGCTCTTTTGATGCCACAGCCATATGATTGCTGGATCTTATCTTGAAACAAAAGTTAAAAAAATTGGGAAAGTTTCAGGATTTGTAAAATAAATAAAACTAGATCCTGAGGAATTATGGTGTTAAAAAGTTTCAGAATTAACTGGTATAATTGAAAATTATAATTATTTTTCCCAAACAAAAAAAAACAAACAGAACTTTTATGTCTCAGAAGTCACATGTTTTATGAAGTTGCTTTATTTTTCTGTTCAAGTAATTGGTTGTGCAAAATATCAAGGGCATTCTGTTGCAGAGCAGAGTGTTAAGGCATGTAAAATAGGTATTTATTTGAAGTGTTGTTCCAGTTTTACATAAATACTCATAGATATTTCACAAGCTCAAAAAATATGTTAAAACAAGTTATGTTTGGGTGTTTAACTTCCACCTTAAGATGGTTATTTTCTAAATAATGTGTTTTTTTGTATCGTACATGGGAAGAAAAGGTGATACATAGGGACTGTTAGTCTGTCGCCAGAACTTAATGTTGCCTATAACTTTGCCATTTCTTATTATAATATTTCTTTGTTTACCCTTTCCTCTTTATGCCTGCCTTTATAGCATTCGTGAACAGTGTAGATCCAGATCATCCGGCACATCCATGCTGTCTGATCAGGATCTGCACTTTTTCCATTTTGATTTGTTAGGTTATAGGTGAGCAAAAGGTAAACAGTGCTCTGGTCGCACATGCGTGAAATGTTTCATATGGAGGAAAGGGTAAAATTTCGGATTATGTTGCTTATGACCTTAGTGAAACAAGTAAACCTTTGCAACATTAAGCGATTCCCTAAGTTATGCACTGGTTATGCAAATACATGTATGTCTGCTGTCACAAAAAGGCAAACTGTTATAAGGACTGTTGATTCAACATGTCTTACTTTATAGACGAAAGATTATATTACATATATTAATAATGTTTAAAATATATGATAATTATGTTTAATAATTATTGACGATTTGAATGGGGTTGTGCAATAAAATAACAATAAACTATGACAATATATAAAAAAACTCTAGCATGTAAAAGATTGTGTGGAGGATATATTTTCCCTTCTTCTTTATTGTTTAAACAAATCTTAACCGTTTGCCCATTAGATATGACATTTAGAACATGGGTGAACAGTGTAGACAGGGGCAGATCAATTGGGGGTTCCATGGGGTTGCGCTAAGTAAACGCCCTTTTTGGGCAGCAGTATTTAATTTTCATGGGGATTTTGGGCATAAAGATGGAGATAATCATGTTACTACCCTTCGACTGCCCCAAATGAACCCCCTTTCTGGGAATCTTGCACATAAGCCTGATAGATCCAGATCAGCTGACACATCCAAGCCTACACTGTTAGGTTTTAGATTCATATCATTATTTCTTTACAAGTTGCAAACAGTGTAGATCCAGATCAGATCAGATAGATCTGCAGGCTTGTCTGAATCTACAACCTTGACCATGTGATAAAAGGCATACGTAGTAATGAGTCAAATGTGTTTGACACAAAACTGTCTCAAACGGCACCTGTGCCTAAGGTTATAAAACTGAGCATGGAAACCAGTCTCGAATCTCAAGCATCTGATTGGCTGAAATGGCGACTGGTCGCCCTGATTGGCTGAAATGGCGACTGGTCGCCATTTCAGCCAATCAGATGCTTGAGATTTGAGTCTGGTTTCCAATCTCAGCTTTATAACCTTCAGGCTAGATTTAAGATCAAGATGAGATATTGCCTTTAATAGTTAAACACTGCTGATGTATGGCCACAAATTTTTTGTCAAAATTTTTATTGAACCGTAATTTGACTTGAGGTTAACAGTTAAAATCAGTGTAATGCTCTTACAATACAATATTAACCCTTTCCTTGATATAATGCATTTTAACGCCTGTGCGACCAGTGTAGATCCAGATCTGCCAGCACATCCATGCCGTCTGATCAGGATCTGCACTGGTTGCATTTTGGTCAGAAATAACCTAATGAATCTAAAAGCACAGTTTAGATCCAGATCAAATGGCACAGATGTGCCGGCTGATCTGGATCTAAACTGTTTGCCCAAGCAATAAAGGTGTATCTATACAGGAAAGGGTTAACAATATATACAGGTTTTATGGCCAACAGTGCTGGTCCTCATCAGATGTCACATCCATGCCATCTGTTCAGGATCTACACTGTTTACCTATTGGTCAGAAATAACTGCTTACATTGCTATATGCCATGCTAGGCCATGCACTTGTTATACTTGTTTTGTTTGCTATGCATTTTTGCTTGATTTAGTTCTTTACTTCATAAATGATGCTTATACCCCATGTGCAAGCAGAAAGGATCCAGGTCAGCTGTACATCTGTGCAGTCAGGGCTAAAGGTTATAAAACTGAGATTGGAAACCAGTTCTAAATCTCAAGTATCTGATTGGCTGAAATGGCGACCGGTCGCCATTTCACCCAATCAGATGCTTGAGATTTGAGACTGGTTTCCATGCTCAGCTTTATAACCTCAGGATCAGATTCTACATTGTTTGCATCTATGTCAGAAAAAAATCTAAAAGTGAAGTGTAGATCCTGATCAAACTGCACTACATGTACATTGTAATGAACAAACTGATCTGGATCTTAACTGGTTGATCATGAGATAAAAGCTGTATTCCATGTTTTTCCTGTTAATCATTAAATTTATTAATACTGGTATTTATTTCTGTTCACATGGACTGAATATACAATAACAGCAGATTTAGATTTATTTAGGTGTTGAAAAGAGCTTTTCTTTGTCCATGTATCTAATTTTATTTTGACAAATACTGGGAAAAAAATATTTTCTGGCCACCGGGTATGTGAAATGTGCCCATTATAATTTACCCAGAGTATGGTTAGAAAATTTGTGATAAAGATGGCCAGTTTCCAGTAAAACTCAAATATTCTGGTGTATATCTGTCATTAGATTGTAAGATTGTTTCCTTGATTGTTCAGGTTTTTTTCCGAATCTACAAAATTGTAATCCTTTTAAGTCTAAGAGCAAGGCACAGAATTTGTTAGATTTGAGATCAGAGTAGATCCAGTGCCCAAGGTTATAAAGCTGAGCATGGAAACCAGTCTCAAATCTCAAGCATCTGATTGGCTGAAATGGCGACCAGTCACCATTTCAGCCAATCAGATGCTTGAGATTTGAGACTGATTTCCAAACTCAGCTTTATAACCTTCAAGCCAGATCAGCATGCTAATCTGGGCAATCTTATCAGGATCTAAGAAATGTATATTTCAGTAAGATTTTCAATTTTTTTGGAGAAACCTAATTGCAGAAGTATATTCCTTAGAAAATTTGTAAACAATTTGATTTTTAAAATCCATATTATTGTATGTAATGTTCAAACAGACCATACTAGTATATGTGAATATGTTAACCCTTTCCTACATATATACACATTTGTGCCCATTGTAGATCCAGATCAGCCAGCACATCTGTGCCGTCTGATCAAGAATCTGCAGTGGACACATTTTGGCCAGTAATAACCTGATGAATCAACAAGCAAACAGTGCAGATCCTGATCAGATAGCACAGAATGTGCCAGCTGATCTGGATCTACACTGTTCGCCTACACAATCAATATGTCCATGGAGGAAAGAGTAAATGTTCTTGTGGTACTAAATTTCTGTGGTATGATCAGTCCTTAAATTTTAACCCTTTAATGCATATAAATGAATTTTATGCGATCATTGCAGATCCAAATCAGCCAGCACATCCATGTTGTCTGACCTGTATCTACACTGGTCATGTCTTGGTCGGAAATAATTAATGTAATAGGGAAGTGTAAGTCCTGATCAAGACGGCACAGATGGGCTAAATGATATGGATCTATACTGTTTGCCTCTGAATAACAGCTGAATCTAATTGAGTAAATTTCTTGGAATTATAGAATCATACATATTTATGTAAAAGTTAATTAAACCTATCCTCCATATATACTCCTTTTTACGCATGGGTGAATAGTTTAGATCCAGATCAGCCGGCACATCCATGCTGTCTGATCAGGATCTGCACTGATCGCATTTTGGTCAGATGTAACCTAACCATCGAAAAGCGAACAGTGCAGATCCTGATCAGACGGCACGGATGTGCCAGCTTATCTGGATCTAAACTGTTCGACAATGCAATGAAGGTGTGTCTATGGAGGAAAAGGTTAAGAAAATCTAAGCCACAAATTCAAAAACCCATGAAAATGCTGTTTTACTCTCGACCATGGAGTTGCATAACCATGATTATAGAAAGTATTCACAGTAATTCCCAAGTTTAACTCTTTACTCCATACATATTTTATTTTATCGCATGTGTGACTAGGATAGATCCAGAACACCTGGCCATTTGATCTGGATCTATACTGTTTCCCTCGTGGTCAGAAATAACTTAATGAATCTAAAAAAAAAAGTTTAGATTCTCATTATATATGCCGGCTGATCTGGATCCGAACTTTTTGCCTATGTAATAAATGCTGCGTCTATGAAGTAAAATGGGAAAGGTTTATGTAGTGCTACACCAAGCTTTTGAGTCATATAATAGTGTTTAGCTACTGTTTTTGTGTAATGATTTTTGTTATCGATTCACTTTTTTGTAGCAGGCCTATGTTAAACCTGACTTGTGTCATGTTTTGTTGATAATTATGTTAACAGATGATTAAAATTGTGAAAAAACAGACATACTTGATTTCTTTTTCTCACCCCCAGGTTATATAACAGACTGAACGCCTGTATCTTACCCAAGTGATCCAATTGGTTGAAATTCACACAATGTAGTTGCATCTGGGAATTAACCAAAGTTAACCATTTATTTCATTTTCCCCTGACATATTGTATGTGCCCTGTCTATCATATTGCATTTCCTCAGTAACAGATCATTATAACTTTGTAGGATGTTTGGACTTATTAACCCATTCCTCCATAGAGGCACCTTTACTGCATGAGCAAACAGTGTAGATCCGGATTTTTACGCATGTGCGACCATCGGTGCTGTCTGATCAGGATCTGCACTGTTTGCTTTTTGATTTGTTAGGTTATTTTATGAATGTGACCAGTGCAGATGGCACGGATGGTCGCACATACGTAAAATGCTAATTTATGGACGAAAGGGTTAATTAGATGAACACTGTTCTTTTGGGGGTACAGTACTGAAAATCACGAAATTGACAAACGAAACGGAGTGGAAATGGAAATGAAACGCTTTTCACTCTTTGTTGAAACGGAAACGGAATGGAAACGGAACGCTATTGAAATGGAAACGCAGCGGAGCGGTTAAAACGCTTGGAACGCTTGAAACGGTAGAAACGCTATAATCGTAGCACTTGGAACGCTAGAAACGGTAAAAACGGAATAATCGGAATGCTAGAAACGGCCCGCTTATTTATAGAAGCGTTTTTACTGTTTCTAGGTCACTCGATTATTTATAGTAACGTTTTAACCGTTTCTTTGTACGAAATTAATTGTAACGAAAATAATTGTTGTCGAAATGACGCTTCGTGAGACACTTTTATTAAGTAATGATCAGTCTAAATATTTACCATTATTCAGCGCTAATCGAGCAATTGTTACACATTTATCGAAATATTAGACATTTCCCTACATGTATATGCATAAGGATCTCAGGTGAATATATTGTTCACTTGAATCTTTGTTTATGCGTGCACGTTTTTTGATCTCTGATTATTTGAAGATGTGTTATTTTTATTTGTTTTATAGCTTTAGAACGCGATATTGAAGAGATCTAGAAAAAAGTACGGACAGCGCAACATTATTTTATTTCTTGCTTCGATTCAGAAATGAAAAACAAAATAAAATGTTGCAATGGTTTATTTTACTCATAGGAAAAAACATCAACTGCCCTTTGGAAAATATGTTGTTTTTTTTCAGGAATTTGACATTCGTAATTAAATATGACCTACAATCAAACGCCGACAATAATATCAGATGTCTGAAAATTTGGCGGTAAAAACCACGTGATTTGTTCGAAAAACACGTTGTTTGCTCGCCGAATACATCATAAACATATGACTTAAAATACATATGACGTACAATTAAACGTTAACAATACGTCAGACGTGTACAATTGAAAAGACATGATTTGCACGAGATGCACGTTTCTTGCGCGAAGCACGTGAAAGGTTTCGTCGTGGGTAGTATTTGTGTTCTGTTTTAGTTTAAGTCTAAGAACGATTCGCATGAATGACACGATGCTTGCGATCAGAATTATTCATTTATTGGTCACAGATAGAAATATTGCTTTCAACATTCAATTATTTAACAACTATCACAGAAATCTAAACAACTGTTTTGAAACTAAACGTTTAAAATTTAGATTTTGTCGAATCCTTTCTGCACTGAAAAGGCTTTCAATTATCAATAATTAAAAATAATGTAGGATCTTTTACATTATATTTCGCTGGCGGTGATATTTGACCTGTAGATAGTTGTTATTTATTACTGATCTTCTTGCTAATTTTAGTTTACACTATCATTCCAAATAAGTGTACGGCACACGAAAAATACAACATTCAATAACATTTAATTTAAATATGGTCCAATCTTTATAACAAGTTTCGTTTCGTCTAAATATAATTATTCAGCAATAGCAAGTTTCGAAAAAATGATCTCCCTTTGAATTACCAACAGTAGGCACTTTCCCGTTAGTCAAGAAGAGGTTATCTCCCGTGGACATTGTACGATTATTTGTGTTTTTTTTTGTTGTTGTTTATACTGAACAAATATCCAAAGTAACTCTAGAAACCTTAGTTACTTTGTACATGTAGTATCGTAACACTGAATTTACATAAGCGTAATTTATGAAATATTTGTTTCTAAAGATTCAGTTTCTAAACAAACTACTAGTACTTTTTGAATACGCATACATGCTTCAAAAACAAAACAAAACGCAACAAAAGCTCACCGCATTTGCATCTTTTACTCAGATATTTAAATTAATAAGAGGTGAATTAAAATTAAAGTCCCCTGAATAGCGAAAGATAATTAACAGTCGTATCGGGATGCTGGTAGGGTTACACCGCCGGAGCTAACTAAATTAGCACGTGAATGATTAAAATGTTTCGCTTTATGTTTTTCTCAATAATGTAAAATCTTCATAAGAGAATAACGTTAACCGTGTTGTTAGAAATGAATGGCAAATACACTCTATGGCATGAATTTCGTGCAGACAATGTTCTTTAAACACTTTAATCCTGGCGTCAGCTCGAGTCATGTATACGCACGTGTGCCCCGCGTTCGGAATTTGCAGGAACTTAATATGAATCTTCAACTATATCGTTTTTGATAGTGATTAACATTATTCTGATTTAAAATGTTTAAAATCATTAAAAATTACCAATGCAAACTGATGCTTATAATTCAGTAAATTTATTTAATCTGACTTGACATACGTGCAGTGATAATGCTACCATGCTGAAATAGGGTCGCTTAGACAAAAATGATAATCTTCTGTTAAATTTAAAACAACGTAGTTGTTTTTAAATTAACATATTAATAGTTCTAAAGTTTTTGTCAAATTCAGTTTGATGCCTTATTTCATAATTGACCGTCTATAATTCTTTGTAAGCGGTTTGACGATTTTATTACCGATAAGATGTAGATATCACTGATAGTTGTCATGGCAACATTTGCCCGAGGCAGATAAATTACCGAAATTTGAGGGAATTTACATGTGCATTGTGACATTCTTATTTTGACTCTTCTTTTAGAAATTATAACTAAATCATAAGCAAGAGCGAATGAAAACCGCTATTAGAAAATTCAAGAGAATCATACTAAGGGCTTTATAGTTTTTATAAATGTATCATTATCCAAGCTGTCCCACAAGCATTTAATTTACATGGACAAGATCTTATTGTTTTCCTTCGCCGGTTCGGATCGCCTTCACGTCTTTGTTTTGATGCAAATATGGTAATGTCAATTTTGCAATGTCAGTCTGAAGTTTCTCGCCATATTTCATTACATTTTATAGAAATCTACATGTTTTGACATTTACAACAGTTACTGAAATTTGTTGAACGAAAATATTTAACCGTGGAAACGGTAAAAACGCACGGACGCGAAAATGGAACGCAGGAAACGCTAGAAACGGAAGAAACGCTAGAAACGGAAAAAACGCCGGAAACGCAGCGTTGAAAGCGTTTTAATCGAAATGGAAACGGAATGGAAACGGAACGGAAACGGAATGGAAGCGCAGCGGAAAACGTTGCCAATTGAAATGGAAATGAAACGGAGTGGAAATGCAAAAAATGTCAATTTCTTGATTTTCAGTACTGTAACTGGAACAAAGGTCATGGCAACAGAGGCCATAAAGGTCAATTTTAGTTTCTGTTCAATACCTCAGGAACCCATTGTCACAGTCTTCATACATCAGGATAATTGGTCTCCTTGAGTAGATGATCCTTTTAGGGGGTTACAGGGTCAAGGTCACAGCCATTCAGGTATAAAAAGTATTTTGTAAAAATACTAATACAATTCTAATTTTCACTTTGGCATTTGCAAACTTTTGATTGTAAACTAATCATCTGTAACATGCCTTGGAAACAAAAACTTGAAAACTAAACTCGAACACTGTATTATCAAGGCATCTCTATTAGCGATGTTGGTAAATATTACATAAACCAGGGGTTCCATTTGACCCAAGAGATGACCCTTTGACTCTTGAAATTTTCAGAAACCCACATTTTGACCCCCATGAATTTTAGCTGGTGTCATTTTCTCCTAAAATAAGGGGTATTTTGACCTTAAATTGCCTAAATCTACTAAAAAGTTACCAAAATGACCCTTGGGATTTGGCAGCTAGTGGAACCCCTGATAAATGTTAGTTATTTTTACCAAAATACATAAGTATTAAACTAATATTGAACTGCATAAAAATCATTCATAATTTTAACGTCAAGCACTTGGATAATGGAGTGTTCTAGGCTATGTTATATTAAAAACAAATAGAATGCTTTTACAAACAATTTATTTTTTCAACAAATACTTTGCTTTACAATCTAATGAATTTTGGATCAAAATTTCAAATGCATTTGATTTATTTTCTATTATACATTTTTGACAAATCTTAGTAAGAAAGTTGGGATTCAAGTAAACTGTATTTTCTTTGTAGAAAGACCTAACATTTTTGCATATTCTTATACATTGACTCCAGTCCTATGACATCATTAAATATAATATCTAAACAAAGGTTAGAATCACAGAAAGATGCTATGACGGTGCCGCTCCGCTTCTGTATGTTAACATTTTCCTCTCATAGTCTCGCTTTTCTTGGAATTCCTTTTTTACTTGTTCCAAGTATGGGTTCATGTATAAAGTTTCCTGAAAATAAGGAAGCAACATTTTTTCACACAATATAAACAAGTTCAAATTAAATGTGCCTAGTCACAGTGTTTAAATGTGCCTAAGTGTTTTCATATAATCAAAATTTAAAACCGAAACTGTAGAAGACCTGTAAACAAATTATATGTCATGAAATATTCTTTCACTGTCAATATTTAAAGATGAAGTTGATATTGTGTTAATAACACAGAAAAACAGGTCCTAAAATGTACTGAATAGTTCAAAATTTCATTCCTATTCATTACTAATCAGGGGTTTTTTTAAGGAAGAGGGGAAGACACTGGACGCTGGTCAAAAGGGGAAAAATGCGTGAAAAATACAAAATTGGGGAAAATTTAGTTTATTATACACTCTTACTTGTATTTGCTACAATTAAAGTTTATATTCAAGTTTATGCTTAGAACTGTATATCTTTTTTACTTTAGCTTTCATTACCAAGCAGTCTATTTAGCATACAGACGCATATCTCTTTGTTATCTGTTCTTAAACAGTACAAGAATAAGTTTATTTATACTTGCTAACTTTCGGAGCCTGCTTAAAATGTATCTATTAATTGTGTGTTTTGAATCAAAATCATTTCGGATGCAAGATTTCCAGAAATATTTTGTTTAGGCCACTGCTTGGGTAGTTATTGATAATTTCAAACTTAATTGCTGAATTTCCCAAGAAAATTAAATATTGCTGCTCAAACTAGGGTTCGAGCAATTCCACTGTCACCCCCCCCCCCCCCCATCCTGATACGCAAATGCGAATACAACACGCGACGAACGATGATAAATGATCGTAAAATTACACAGTACTTTGACTTTTTAAATGTCGGGATAATTTAATATTTATTGTAGTTGTGAGTTGCATTGTTAATTTGCATTTCAATGAATTCTCCTGAAGATACGGGATATAAAATTCTTGGGATAAAAATGATTGCCCGGCACAGTTTTGAATGTGTGTTTCACCTGACGATTCTTGTGACAGAATATGGCGCCGTATTCTGTTGTTCGTATTTTGCATTATTCGTCGTTCGTTTTACCTTACAGTGCAAACAAGCCGCATCCGTTTAAAAGCACGACGGAGACAATATGCGACAACTAGCAATTTACTCAGTTAATCTTCAATTAATTGTCAATTATCAAAACAACAGATTCTTTTTTGCCCGGTGTCAGTATACATTACTCGGCGATAATTAGACCGGCGCGCGCATGTGTTTACTCGACTGGATGGTATTTTTAAAGTGGGCGGAGCTTATTGTTTTAGCAAAACATCTTTTACTATCTATCGTAAACGGTGTGACCTGAAAGATTATAGGCGGGGTTTAAATTTACTCTGACTGTCCACGTTGACGGTTGTGATTTTCTTTTTAGGAAGTCCGCGGGACGTATGTTGTCGAGAAATTCGGCGGACGGGTCGTATTTTAGCCGTTATTTACGGCCGTACACGCGCTAACGGTACTCAACTGTTGTCAAATCTACTTAAAACTGGCAGGTAGAATGCCTTTATTACCAACACGATGATAATCCATTATCAGTAATGTTTAAGTTGACGACAAGGATACACTACACAGTGTCTGTGACGTAGCGAATCTAAATTTAGTAACATTCGACAAATAATACTAGGTTGCGTACGTACCTAATTTCTAACAAATATTCGTGAAATTAGTGCAGATTTTGGATGAAATAGAATCAAAATTACTATAAATTAAGCTTCTGTTTACGTTTTGATAAAAAATTATCACTTTACAAGGGGGAAAGTGAATTTCGTTGGGGAAAACATTTTCGTTGGGGAATTTTTTTTCCTGGGGAAGACGCCGACTATCGGCGTCAGTTTGTTAAGGAAAAAAACCCCTGCTAATAATAACCACTTCCAAGAAATTGAAGTATTTCACACTAAATTGTGATTAGGCAGCTTAAGGACAGAATATCTCTGCTTTTTTTTTAAAATAAATGCTTGTACTGTTAATTGGTGTAAATATTGAGTTGGGCTCAACCCTGGGCTAAGCAGCATGGGCAGTAATATGCATTTCCATTACTGTCCATGAACAGGCTCAATCAAACCAAACCTGCAATATTTTCATATCTGTCGTGTTCAATGGCTTTCAAAGTTCTCTTTTCATCTATTTGTACAAGTATATTAATAAGTAAAAAAAAAAGGAATCTCAAGTCTTGACGAATATTTATTTTGGTACCTAGCCCTGAGCCAAAAATCATAAAACTCAAAAATGGCAACTGGTTTTATGGACTGGGCTGGATTCATTGCATGTGCAACCAGTGTAGATCCAAATCAGCTGTCATATTTGTGCCATCTGATAAAGATCTACATTTTTTGCTTCATGGTCAAGATAACCTAATATTTACACTTCAACTTCATTCTCTACGATGAAGTCTTATTCACCTAAGGAATCATAATTTTGAATGGTAAACAGTGTGACGTAATAGTTTAAAAGACGTGGCTTCAGAAGAACCGTTCAGTTTATTGGACGTTGCACAATGTTTTAACCTGTGACGCCGCCGAGCATGCACGTTTTGCCACGAGTTGTTGCGAAAAAACGTGCTGTCATTCACTTTGTCGTGAACATGGCGGTTCTAACAGCCATAAGAAAAAGCCGTTATATTACGAATTCTTCTAATAATTTCTGTATTTATGAGAGTATAAATATGTGTAAATATAAGGATTGAATCGACATTTGATGTTTTTCATTTGGGTATGAAAAACAGTTGAATTGTTTAAAGTATGTGTGAAGCCCTTCGGACTTAACACACTTTAAACAACCCAACTGTTTTCCATACCCTAATGAAAAACATCAAATATCGATTCAATCCTTAAATGAATAAAAAAATCAAAGAGTGTATATCCTGTTCAGACTGCCACCTGATCTAAATCTTCGCTGTTCACTAATGTGATAAAAGTTGTATATATGGAGTAAACGTTGGCAAGACAGACAAAATATCTGTAAGAATCAAATCAGTACCTTTTCTGGGACCATCCATTCTTCTTTAGGTAAGATCTGTTGTCTAGCGTCGAGGTACAGGGCACGAGATATTCTAAACTGTCTCTCAGCGGCTAGATCTTTTGGCAGTCTGGATGCCGCCTCCTTGGTTACAGGATCGTCCATTCGTAATACATCGTGAAACATCAACCCTGCAAGCAGCATAGCCCTTTAATTTGTAGGCACAGAACAATCAGTTAATTGAGTACTTAACAATAATACACCAGTTGGAGGTTTTGTGACTGGTCCCAAGCACAATTCCAGATTATTTACTGAGACTAGATCTCTGTCACCTGACAATAGATTCAGAAATAAAATATCAGAATGTACTTTTTAATGACAGCTAAAATTCATCAGTGTGTATACAGGTATTTCGATTGATGCAGATTCTTGCATTTTGATGCAAGTAAATTGATTTTTTTTCCACTTTTGACCCCACCTGATTCTGGGCTTGGAGTCATTTTGATGCATAAGATATTAGGTAGTTGTTCAAATGTGCCAGAATAAAGATAAATATTGTGTTGACTGCATTTTGAAAATGTAGAAAATAATTATTGAACCCATGAAAATAAATCTAATATCAGTTAAAACAATGTTATAAGTAGAAAAGATTACTGAAAACAAGGTAGGACTGGCACCCAACTGATTATGACTCCTTGAAATATCCCAACAGGGGTCAACATGAGCTCTGGTTTTAAAACGCTATTAAATCCTTATGTATGCATGTTCATGCTTACCTAACTTTGGAAATCTTGAGGTGTAATATGCCCATTGTTTCAGGCCTGGAATCTCTGTAAAACAAAATGAATAATCCTGTCTTGATTATATACTCCACGTCAATAGAAAGTTACCACTTTGGTAATTACTACCATCTGTAAGTAACTGGTAAAAGACAAATGCCGGTTATAATAGAAAGTTACCACTCTGGTAATTACTACCATCTGTAAGTTATTGATAAATGACAAAATGCGGGTTATATAACCGGCATTTGTCTTTTACCAGTTACTTACAGATGGTAGTAATTACCAAAGTGGTAACTTTCTATTGACGTGGAGTATATGTCTCTTAAACTGATTAAACTTCCCTCTATGCTTACAACAGTGCCTAAACCCTGAACTTCCATTCATGTTATATAGACATTGCTTCGTGACAAATACCATCGGCCTGATGAGGGAAGTATTCAGACATTTAAAACCTTTGTTTTTGGCCAATGTCTAGACTAGAAAAGATGTGTAGGGGTCTGGAAAAGGCCAGATTTCTGTTTTTAACCATTATTTTAACAAATCAGGGCTCTCACTAGAGGGAGACTTGGGAGAAGTGGTCTCCCAAAAGTGATCAGACTTCTCCCTTCTTTGAGCTATGGGAGAAGTCATTTTGTATAGACTATATAGGGAAAGAATGCTGTTGACTGCAAACTTCTCCTTAATTCAGTAAAATTATGACAAAACTTCTCCCTGATTTGATAGTCTAGTGAGAGCCCTGCAAATATCTTTTTAACAACGAATAACATAGAACAGAATCGTATGTGGGTCGAAAGTTCTTTGAACGAATCTATTTTGTCATAGCAATCGCAACAAATCAAGACATTTTCACGCAATTTGATTATTTCTTTTGTGTACAAACGCATGATATTTAATCTTCCTGCTTAAATTCAGATCATTCTTTAATTTTCCTTACTTATTAGCGAAGCTGCTAATTTCTCCATCTTGCCGAAATGAAGGTCAACTTTTCGATCCTCCAAACGCTTGATTATCTCCCAAGAATTTCGTGCAAAGCGTCTCGGAGATTGACCACTGTAGTGAAACTAGAACATAAAGAACATGCACTACGACGCTAGGTAACGCGCAAAACAAATCTTCTTGTTAACACCGCTTACATTAGCGTATATCATTCTGTGAATATAAGGGTTTGGCATGAATGTCGAATTCATGTTCAAAAAAGTGAAATAGGTCTAACCGTGTTACTCTTAAAGCCACAATAAACTTGCCAAAACGTTTTTGTTTCATTGTGAAAATTAATTAACCACGTTGACCCTTTTCAAAAGAAAGTATAAATGACCAACTATTTATGTCCTCAAATAATCCCCAATCATTGAGACCCGGTCCGAATAGTATTTTTGTAGCCCACAAAATTACTAACCAATGTTTACAATCACTCGGCGAAAAGTTATCGGTTTTTCCCGTAAGTGGGCCGTAAGAACGCAGTGACGTCATTCTGTGTAATTAGCGACCTTCGGCTGCCGACAGTTGCCGAAAATCAGCTCGGAAAGATTCGCTGTTTGTTTTGTAAACAAAATAAATGATCCGAAAAACGCCCAAAACATGCTGTAAATCAATAAGATAATACCCTTTTCTTATTGTAAGGTTTATTTTTTGTGTTATTATTCATACAGGTGAAATCTAAAATGTTTTGGTTAATACAAAATATGCTGTTCGGCAAGTTTATTGTGGCTTTAAGGATTTAAGGCGTGTCGGTGAGATGACGTTGTGGCTCGTTAGCTCAGTGGTAGAGTGCTCGCACGGTAAGAGAGTGGCCCCCAATAGGCATATTAGGAATGACTACACCTGTTGTGATTTTGCATGCAACATTGCCTGCTCGAGTGGATGGTTTAGAGTTAATTCACCAAGACAACTTGTACGTATTTGGTCATAAGAGAACCAGTTTCGGCAAGTATACGGTTTGTGCAAACATATCTTGGTAAACATATCTTGGTTTTAACATCCCGCAGTGGCAAAACGTTTTTTGGAACAGAGAGTTTCAGATTGCAACGCAGATTCTCATTTTTGTTACTTGTTTGTTGACCCAGTGTCTGTTTTGAAATTGATTTTATTATAAATCCGATATCTGTTTGATATATTTGCGCCACTGGTTGTTGTTCTTGACATTGAGTGTTCAAGTTGAGACAAGTGGATAAATGCCAAGATGTTTGGTACTAGAAATTGACTCCTCTATTACACCACCGTACTGTCACAATCCTTTAAGTACTTATTGAGGAAGCGTTGTGTTTGAGTAGAACAAATTTAAAGACTCCAGCTCCGGATGTGCGGGCTCGAACCAAGGATAAGATTCTTCTGAGTGTCAATATCAATATTTTAAGTAGTAGGATCGGGAACCACACTACTTAACGAGTCACTTTTGTGTTAGAATCGGGAAACAGACTACATTACGTATCACTTTGTGTCAGGATCGGGAACCAGACTACATAATGAGTCACTTATGTGTAAGAATCGGGAACCAGACTACTTAATGAGTCACTTATGTGTTAGGATCGGGAACCAGACTACATTACGAGTCACATATGTTTTTGATTGGGAACCAGACTACTTTATATTTCACTTCTTCGTGTAAGAATGGGGAACCAGACTACTCGTAATGTTTTACAAAAATACAATCGCCATATGCATGTTGCAATTACTATCTAAAGCCAAATATTCAGGCACCAATGAGACTTAAACCGAAGCGCACACTTTGTTTGGATAAATTCTGGGTGGGTTGGAGTTATTTCACCAAGACAACTTGTACTTGTTTTGTGATACGAGAACCTGTTGGGGGGCAACTGTGAGGTTGGCGCACCCTAGAACCTGGTTTAAACCCCCAGTGGCAATTTGTTTTGCCATTGACCGTTCCAAGGCGGTATCCCCAAAGGTTCTCTTCTTCGTTAATTGTTTGTGGCGTCCTATTTAAATTGACATACTTAAAAAACAACATGCGCTCTCTCTCTCTTTCTCTCTTCCTCTTTTCTTTTTCGCTGCGTGGGGAGGCTGTGTTTTGTGAGTGTGACGATTCCTGATATGAATAATTTTATATTACTTTTATTCTATTTAATACTGACTATCAAAATTGTTCATTCTTCCCACACTCCATTTTACTTTGGAACAAAACATGTTGCCGATAAACCCACCATTGACGCATGATTCATGGTTGCCGTGGCAACCTTTCAGTATTAAATAGGCGAGTTTTAAATATCACCTTTATAGAGCGGATCATTAGCTCAGTGGTTAGCGCGTCTGCCTCTGAGTTTCTGGAATTGGAGAGTCCTCTGTATCTTGCACTATCCTCCAAAAACCTAAAATGACTAACACTCTTCTGGAGGCGTCGCTCATATGGGCAACCGGTAGCGACGATAAATAAATGGAAATACAAACAATATCACCTTTGAAATGATCACGACAAATGATCAAAATATTCCAGACTTTATAAAATCGAGCCTGTTCATTTGAAGTAATGGAGAATGCAAACTCAATATTTATATAGATATATGTATCGTGTATCAGGTTCAAATAAAGATTTAGATATTCGAAAGTCATTTCTTTTATTTAGTGAACTTTACTACTTATGAAATTGTTTTTAACTTCATTTTAAGTTATGTTTAAGAGTCAAATAAATATTTACATCTTATTTTAAATGCAACACACACAATATTTATCTTTATCAGCGCACATTTTGAGTATTTATCTAAATTCTCCTGCATCAAAATGACCCCAAGCTCAGAATAAGGTGGGGTCAAAAGTGAAAAAACAAAACAAATTTGCTTGCATCAAAATGCAAGAATCTGCATCTATTGCAATATCTTCTCAACAGTCTTTTTCATCCTTTCCCTTTTATCATGTTACTCACTGCTAAATGCTCACTCTCACTGATAATGGTTTCCTTTGACGATATTTTAATTTACACTGAAATAAATCACTATCATGTATATGAACGTTTAAATAATATATAGAGATAGATAGAATTTTCCAGTATATTTTTTTTAAGATTCCTTTCTCATTTTGTCTTAACTGGACATGTGGTGAAATGAAATCGTTGCTTAACATCCACGGATTCTGAACAAAGTCATGTTTGTCATTTAAACCTGAACATTCGAGCAGTTAAAGCGTCCGTTACAGGTTATTTTATCGCGTAGCATATCATAAAGGTGAAATCACCGTGCGAGAGCACGCGCAGAGTAGATTACACGGGGAAGTGAATTACACGGTGAGCCCAGACCTGCAGGTTTCCAAGACATTCTGCACGAATTTTTTGTGTAAATCTGTTCCACTATTTTCTCAAGAAGTAAGTGAAGATTCTTTTGTAATCGAGCCAATATATAGAATACCATAGGTAGGACATTTTAAACCGGTAATAATAGGTAAAATTACGACGGATTATGTTGTAAAAGTTTGTCTATTTCGGGTCACGAGTTATCGAGCGATTGTCGACTGAGGCGCCTCGAGGGATGGTCTTTCATGCGTGAAAGGTGCGACATGTTTGTCATACTTTATAAGATTGTCACGATCGTGATCGTAACAAACATGTGTAGATCTAGCTTGAGATTTACTAATGTTGACCTGATTTCTGCAAAACAACCCCAAGATAATGAAACTAAGAATGGAGATTAGTCCGGAATCTAAAGCATCTGATTGGCTAAAATGCAGACCAGACTCAAATTTTAGCATCTGCCAATCAGATTCATGATATTTGAGGCTGGTTTCCATTCTTAGTTTTAAGAACATGGGCCCTGGTTCCTCGATCTTAATAATGGGAATGAATGACCATGTGGTACTCCCTGTTATTTTTAGTAAGGCGTGACAAGCAGGTATGTTTTACTTTCAAATATAAGTTATGACATCAAGAAGGAAGAAAGAAATCAGGGGGGTCTGTCAATGTTATTATGATAGGGGAGATGTTTTATCAGTGAAAGGGAGTTACATAGGTTTTTCAACTTAATAAGGGTTTTAACTCTTCACTCCATAAAATAATTATATTCCTTTTACCACAAAGGCTACCAGTGTAGATCTTTATTAGCATATCAGGGAATGGCAGCATCTTGAAGACATAGCCTCCCCACGAAGCCAAAATGTAAAGAGGAAAAGGGATTGTTAAAACATTTATTCTTATACCCTTTATACCATATATTGTATCATATGTGCAGCCAGTATATATATCCAGATCAGATGGAACAGATTTACAATCTATGCCCATGGATAACAGCCATAGGGCTAACTGTTACTGCTTTTTTAGCAAGAGGAGTTTAGGTAGTTAAGCTGACTTTTTCTAAATCCTTCATGATATAAATTACTTACACCTGAACAGTTTGAACACAGTCCAGAAAGACATCCGTGGCCATGACTGAGCAAGCAAATTAAATGACATCCATGGGCCATATTTGTCGATATCCAGGCTCTTTTTCTGTTGCCAAAAGGTGTTTAAGTTTTAAATCAGTGTTATTTAGTTTAACCCTTTCCTGTATGGATACACCTTTATTGCTTGGGTGAACAATTTAGATCCAGATCAGCCGGCACACCCGTGCCATCTGATCTTAACTGTTCACTTTTTGATTCATTAGGTTATTTCTGACCAAAATGTGACCAGTGCAGATCACGATCAGACAGCGCGGATGTGCGGGCTGATCTGGATCTACACTGGTCACACATGCGTAAAAATGCCATATCTAGGAAAGGGTTAAACACTGCTTTCATCTGACATCTGTGCAGTCTGATCAGAATCTACATGTAGGTTGGAAAAATGTTAATAATTCAAGGCCCTTTTTTTCACTGCCAAGGGAACAGGCTCATGCACCAAAATTTGGTGGAAAAAGACGTGATTTTCTCATCTGAAGGAAAATGAAAAAACCTGATGAAAAGTATCTTTTGGGGAACAATGTGTGATGATTAAGTAATTGTCAAAGATGGCAGAATTAATCTGGACCATTAGTTTGTGCTGTAACAAGAAATATTGAAATCTTGCTTAAATTCTATACAGGGCTTTTTTCAGTTGATTTTTTTAGCAGATATTCGGTCATGTTCTCAATGGCAAAACTTACTTTTTTCACAATTAGAGAAGAAAAATTCAAATACAAAAATGTCTGATGAAAAACTTGCACTACAGGTGCCTTTTCATTTATAAAACGGTACAGCTTCTAAGTTAATCAGGCATCATTTGTTTCTTCAATCCAGAAATTATTGATAATATTAAACATGTTTACATCTCTTTATTCACCATTGATGAAAAATGTCCCAAATGCAGGCAAAGTGACGCAAAATTTCCCAATTCCAGGGGTATTGGTCCGAAATTGGTGAGAAAACCTGTTTATTTACAAAGTTTGTTATTTTGCAGAATTGGTCTGAGGTCACTGTATGAACCTGTGCTGTCCTAGGCACATATTTGCAAGTCTGGGTTCTTTCTGGTCTACATGGCAACAACCACGGTAACCCAGGGAGTGACAGACGTGAACAAGGATGCGAAAAAACAGGCAGCTAATGCCAAAGTCAAAATCGTGGTAGGAAATTATTTACAGAAGATTCTACTTAATGGAAGAATGGTTTATTTGGTTATTTCAAAATTAATATTTTAATATAATATCAAAACACAAAACCATTTTTATGAATTTCAATAAAAAAACCACATTAAGATATTTGAATAAAAGTCAGGTATATTATTTTGAGTTAATTTAATAGCTTTATTCTACTAGATGTCTATAATAATTATTAAATATTTGAGAATCGCAAGTTTCAGCCCCCAAGGCAATGTTCAGTATCAGTAAACTTGATGCAGTCTATTGTTATGTTTATAGACTACATTAAATACCACTTCCATTAACAGACATCATTGTGTATACATGCAGGGCTTTTTTTCACCATTTTGGGAATATGACCCATACCCCTGGAATTGTGGAATTGGGAAATTTATCGTCGTTTTGCCAGAAATAAGTAATTTTTTAGCATCATTGGGGAATAAGAAGTATTACTGTTATCTGCTGTTTTTTTAATCATTGCCATCCATATTTAAATTTGTCAATAATTCCTGGCTTAAAGAGCAAAAGATGCAGTGCTGATGCTGTTGTTTTTCATCAGAAATGTTTGTTTTGATTCAATTGGAAATTTTTCTTCTCAAATTGGGAAAAAAGTATATGTTTTGCCATTGGGAACATGACCGAATAACGGCTATAAAATCAACTGAAAAAAAGCCCTGACATGTAATGCACTTGTCACAGGTAAAATGGATTTTCCCACATCAGGAGAGAGCATTTTTTTTATGTTTTAATTTTCCAAAATTTTTCTTCTGTGGTATCCTTTTGTTTTGTGCGGGTTTAATTTTAGCGCTATATCCTATAACTTTCAAAGTATTTGGCCGATATACTTAATCCTTGGAATACCTAATCTGAATAAACAAAGCCATCGGTGACTACAAGAATGATAACTCCTGTTTTACTATTTTTTAGTTATAACCCTTTCAAATTTCAACATTTGCTGACACATGTTCCCTGGAACACCAAATTCATGTTACTTCATAGATTTTAATAATTTAATAATGATCATTGGAATACAGTCAAACCTGAATTAGCAGCCACCTGTGAATAGCAACCACCTGTCTTAAACAGCCAGTTTGAATATGTCCTAAACTGACAATTTGTTCTCGTTTTCACCTGTCTTTAACAGCCACCTGTGTTTAGCAGCCATTTTTTGTCACTCCCTTGGGTGGCTGCTTAATACAGGTTTCACTGTAAACTAATTACATATATTGCAGTTCAACATGTCATTGCAAAAATTAATGAAGCTTTAAAATAAAAATTCTATTGTAATCTTTCAGAATGCAGATGATGGTACTACTACAGTATTAAAGAATGATAGCTGCCCAGGCCAGAATGACAAGGAATCCCCTGTTGTAAGTGACAAAGCTCTAACTGTAAATGGAGACAACAAGCCAAGGGAGGCTAGCCCTGAAAGAGAGCAAAGGGAGTTGACTCCAGGCACAGAGTTTATAGAGTTTGAATTTTCACCTAAGAAAGACCCTAGTTTTAAAAGAGACAAAAGCTCCAGTCTTGAACCTGAAGATGTCCTGGACGAATTGTACGAGGCAGCTTCAAAGGGAGACACTAACAAGCTGTCCAACTTGATATTTACTGAACATAAAGGTGGCCAGGATGTGACAAAAGATCTGTTGCAGATGAAAGATCATCTGTCGTCAACAGAATCATTTCAGAGCAGCGCTATTCTCAATTTGCTCAAGAGGAAAACACCTATAGAGAAAGAGAAAATTGCCAATATAGAGCCAAGTGAAAAAAGAATTAGGCCCAAGAAGAAACAAGTAGATTTTACAAATGTTAAAAACATTCGTGTTACAACTCCCTTTGGAGATGGTGTTTTGCTGGACTCGGCATCATACAGAGTGGTGGATGGGGTAATTCGCCGGAAGAATCCTTTCCGCACTCCGACTCCTCCACCGCCTGATATGACACCTGTGTTCGGCTGCCAGGATAAGTCCTTTACCTCGTCCAGATCTAACGCACCCGTTATAGAGAAAAACTTGATCGATTATTCGGTACTAACTAAAGCACTGACGAAAACTTTGGAAAGTAAATTACAGGAAGGAACAGATAATGATGTCAAAATTGTGATTTTCTGTAATAACAAACCTATTCAGTCTTTTTCGGTAAGAAGTAATAATAAACCACAGGAAACTTCTGCTGTAACAGTTAATAAACCCATAAGACCAAAATCTCCGCCAGTGATTATTAGTTCTCCTCCACCTGATAAGCCCGCTGCAAGTTGTAGCGCCAATTCACTGTTGTCACAGGTTACCAACAGCCAGACATTTGAGGCTGTACCTGCCACCCCTGTCAATGATATACTTTCTCGTAATCCGTACTATTTGTCACGACAACTTACCACTGCTATCTCTCCGCCAAATAACATTCCCACCATCGGTGATGTGAAAGCAATTCTAGAGAGAAACAAGAGAATCGCTAGCGAGAGTTTAGCTAGGTTTTCTTCTGGAAGATCGAAAACTCGTAAAATCGGAGATGATCAGTTGAGCCTAATTCTTAAGGAATTGAAGAAGAAAGGCAGTGACAGTGATTCAGATAGCAATCCTGCTACTACACAAGAAACTAATCCAGAAAATTCAAGTAAAGATGATGATCTGGAGGAAAACAATCTTGTCATTAACGATTCTATGGATGTCACAACAGATGAAAACTGCAATGAGAAAGAGAGTCTAATCAAATGTGACCAGTGCGATAAAAGCTTTAAACAAATGCGCTACGTGAATAGACATAAGATACGAGTACACAGCAAGGCCAAACATCAGGAACAACAACACAGCATTACTACAGCTGCTTCGGAAGAAAATGCAGCCATGGTCACATGTGAAAAGGCGTCGTCTAATTTTGCTGGTTCTTTTGTTATCAAAGATGGTGTTATTACACCAAAGAATGACTCTGATGAAAAATTATTGAAAACTGAACCTTTGGAAATGACCGAGTCTGAAAAGGGAATCTCAACAAAGAGAATGAGTACGAGTCTGAATGAAATGTCAAACAAAAGAGTAAAAAGTGAGAGAGATGGGAATATGGGTGAAAATAGCGTAAAGAAAGAAGAATTCAAAGTTATTGGGCTGAAGATGGATGGAAGTAGTGTTGATGATATGGAGAACACAGGGGATGAAGGTGGTGATGAAGAAGAGAACATTGGTGATGAAATAGATGAAGAGATAGATATAACAACTGTGAAGAGTGAGCCAGTGTCTGAAGCAGACGACGAGCAGGAAATTGAATCAGTGTTAGCAGAGGGGAATATTCTGAATTTCCTAGAAACAGCTGATAAGAACAAGCGGTCGCTCTTTGCAAAGGAGGCGGCGCCACCAGGCGTGACGGCTAAGGACATCCTTAATGGAGGCAACAACACAAAGGCTTACAACTTTGATTATCGGCCTCCGTATACTTCAGAAGGGTTGATTGAGCCTGTATATGTGTGTGAGCAGTGTGGAAAGTTTTACAGAGCACGAAAAACGTTGAAAGACCATTTCTTACGAGAACATGCAAAAGATAAAGACGACGAGCCACTGTATCTGTATATCACAGGAAACAAGTACCAATGCCCTATTTGCTTCAATAATTATCATTCCGGCAGTGAGTTGATCGCGCATACCAAGAAGCACACAGGAGAGCTGCGCAGTGTGTGCAGACTGTGCGGGAAGGTATACTCATCTGTGCACGTGCTCCGGAGACACATTGACAACATCCACTCGGATGTGAAGCCCCGCCCCTTTCAGTGTGAGTTGTGTGATTATGCTGCCTCCAACAAATGGCATCTCAAAGAACACTACAGGAGGCATACAGGTATTAACTTCTTAAGGGCCCAGATAAGTCACATATAGCAAAACGTGTTTCATTCCCAAAATGTCAATAGAAATTCCAACTATGAGCAAGTTAATTTTTATCAGTTGTTTGCTTTAATGTTTTACTATCACATTTAAGCATTTATAGTCCTTTATTAAATTAGTGTGTTTTGTTTTTTTTTAAGATTTGGTAAACTGTCATCACTCGGTAATAATCCCTTAATTTCTGATGTAATTACAGACTTCCTGAAAGTTGAAAAAAGTGTCAGACATTTGGTCAGACAAGATGTTAAAATCTGGACCAAAACATGTAAAATGGTGTTACCAAGTATTGGGAGTTCAAATTTGTTGTCTGAAAATTGGTCTGATAACACAATAAATCACATCGGACCAGCCCAAATTTTACAAGACAGGTCCTTTGGTCTGGCAACTTTGGATGTCTGTTTAATCAGCCATGGATATAAAGGAATAAATTGGTTTTAAATGGTAGCTCATAATGTGAAATTGTAAATTGTTCTTTTAAGTCCAAAAGAGAATTTTGTTTCTTTTGAGCAATTAGGGACCAGCCTAGGACAGAATTGTAGGGAGATGTGACTTCGCCCTTATGGAAGGAAATTAGGAAGAAGTGGAGTAGAGATTAAGGAGACTTCTTGCAAACTTCATTAAGAAACATGAAAAATATTATGAATAGTAAACACATCTTACATGCTAAAAATGTTTAGTCTTTGTTGAAAGAAATACCATGCCTGAAGGTTATAAAGCTGAGATTGGAAACCAGTCTCAAATCTCAAGCATCTGATTGGCTGAAATGGCGACCATATTGGGCACATATTTGGCAAATGTTTGTAAACAGAAAGGTTATGTTTTGGAATTTCAGGAGAGCAGCCATACAAGTGTCCGGTCTGCGAGAAGTCTTTCAGTCATCAGGGGACCATGAACAGACACTGTAAAACCATTCATAGAATAGATTTACCTTCACAAAGTAAGTGGCTAGGGTCCAAGGTCATAAAACTAAGATAGACCAGTCTCAAATCTCAAGTTTCTGATTAGCTGAAATGTAGACTAGTCTTAGCCAATCAGATGCTTGAGTTTTCAGACTAGACTCCATTTCAGTCAGTCACATGCTTGAGATTTGAGACTTGTCTGCAGTTTCAGTTTTATGATTCCGGATATATTTTTTAATTTTTAACTAAACTTTTTTACATCAGGCTTGAAACAAATTCTTTTAGCTCGAGTTGATTGATGACTACTTCATTGGTTAAAATATATGGTTAAAGTTTGAATACAAGTTCCTTTCTAATATAATTGCTATAGCAAAACGTTTGGTACCCAGCTAAACACCATCCATTTTGTTTAATATTTTAAGTTTTCATTTTGAAATTAATAATTTCTAAATCTAACAGACTTTTTATGTATGGGGAGAGTGGGGTTGCAGGGTTATTTGCTCCATGCATAACGCCTCAAAATGTTGTGATTTTAGTTTTATCCAGAAAATTTTGAGTTGAAAGTTTAAATGAGTTAATAAGCCATTCAAAACTGGAATTGTTTTAGGTTTCTTCAACCAGTATCATTCAATCATGTGAGTAATTTTTATTTTTTTCAGGACCATTCGGTCGACACAACATCAGTGACCTACCAGACCTTCCGATGACCTCAGAAACGATGGGTTCATCTGAAATGGACTTCAATGACGATTCCAATCTGCAGTATGATTCATTCAATCAAAATTCTAATTCCAGTCAACACATGGAAACAAGCATGAACGAGGATTCCAACCTCGAGTGTTCCGAGTCCGAACTTCCGGACAGCAATTCTGGTTCTGAGGAAGGCAAGGATGTAGACCTGTCGATTGTGAAGACGGAACCTGAAGAGATTGATGTCATGTGATCGTGTATTATCATCTGCGCCATGTAAGTTTTAATATGTGTATATTATAAACTTTGTTATAAGGAGGGTTGTTAGCTATTTAATGTGTATTATACCAGGGGTCTCACTTGAGGGAGACTTGGGAGAAGCGGTCTTCCAGAAGTGAGCAGACTTCTCCCTTCTTTGAACTATGGGAGAAGTCATTTTTTATAGACTACAATAGGAAAAGAATGCTGTTGACCGCAAACTTCTCCATTAGTCAGTAAATTTTTTTCATTTCAATACCTCAAATTTATATCACATATCAACACGGGCAACTAAATACGAAGTGTAGGTCTATTCGGACATTAGCACGTTTCGGATACGTATAGATGTGAAACTAGATGGTTGAATTTTAGCTTAGGTTTTAAATTCGCGCACTGGCCCGAGTGCGAAATACGCGAAAATTAAGCCATCGCTAAATATAATGATACCACAGTATAACAAAACTCAATGATTTGCAAGTCTAGCAAGAGCCCTGATTGTATCACTTCGTGTAATTGTGTCATATCATAGTTCAATATAATAGTAAGTTAAAATATATGCATACATGTACTGTTCAATTTATTAGATTTAATCTTATTTATTTTATTTAACCCTTTCCTCCATATTTACGCCTTCTTACGCATGTGAGACCAGTGTAGATCCAGATCAGACAGCACGGATCTGCACCGGTCGCCTTTTGGTCAGAAATAACCTAAAAAATCAAAAAGTGAACAGTTTAGATTCTGATTCTGATTCTGAACAGATGTGCCGGTTGATCTGGATCTAAACTGTTTGCCTATGCAATCTATGTATCTATCAAGGAAAGGGTTAATTGTACTCATACATTTAATACTAATCTCGCTTAAATACTAGTTCCTGGGATGAAAAAAGTACTGTTGACGATAGCGGATGGGAAAATTGCAGAGGAATCTCATTCTTGGTCGGTTTTAAACCTGCAGTCTTAGATCTTTGCCCAAGGTTATAAAACTGAGCATGGAAACCAGTGACTGACTGTCTCAAATCTCAAGCATCTGATTGGCTGAAATGGCGGCCAGTCGCCATTTTAGCCAATCAGATGCTTGAAATTTGAGACTGGTTTCCAATCTCAGTTTTATAACCTTCAGCCCTAGAGTGTGAAACTGTAGTCTTAAGATTACTGCTCCTCCGCACGTATATTGTTGTTATATTAAAAATATCATTTGTTCAATGTGGTAAGTTTAAAGAGTAAGTTTCCATCATTTCCATTGGTAATTTCCATTATTTCCGTTGGTCAGTAATTGTTTATCTCTTTAAATACTCCATATAATTTATATGCATTTTATCAGATGTGCCAACACATCCGGCCAGGATCTACACTGTTCGCTGTTTGGTCAGAAATAAGCTAATGAATCAGAAAGAAAACAGTGCAGATCCTGATCAGAAGGCATGGATGGGTTAACAGAGTACGGAATTGTCGATCTGTAGAAAGTAATATTAATCAAGAAAAGTAATATCATATGGTTCTAAACAGAAGCACATGTACAGTCAAACCTGTCTTTAGCAGCCATCCAAGGGAGTGACAAAAAGTGGCTACTCTATACAGATGGCTGTTAAAGACAGGTTAAAATGAGAACAAAATGTCAGTTTAGGACATACTCAAACTGCCTGTTTAAGACAGGTGGTTGCTATTTGCAGGTGGCTGCTAAGGCAGGTTTTACTGTATGTGTATCTTTTGAGGTGTGGTGTAGTTAATCCATAGATGTTTAGGCAATTTTCCCATTGAAAATGTCAAGATAGTCCTGTATGGATTTATGTCAAAGTAATTACTAACTGTGTATACTTATTTTCCCACCAACAGTTTTTGCCTCTTTTGGTCAGACATTGTTATGTGAAAAAAGTTTATTTTCAATTACAGTTTTGATATGGCCTATTCAAGAGTTACTTCCCTTAGTAACATTTGAAAGAACTTGGCCAGTTTAATATATTTGAAGTCTTTCATGTAATGTAAAAGAATGTAAATTGTTTTTAAATGTTTACTTTAAAAAATCACAACTAAATACTAAATTGCTTTTATTGAATAGCAATTTCTACTTATTGTAACCAGATTCACACAAAAACTAACTTCAGAAATTAGAGAGGTTCCTATAAAATTGGTCTTATGCTTCAACATTTATTTACTTTAAGTATATTCACATATATACATTTATTGACTTTCAAATTGATGAATTACATCACATTTTTCTGTGTGTTACAGGTCTTATACATTTAAATATTTTAAATTTTGATATTTGAAAATGCATATAATATTTTCATTGTGGTACATGACCAGAACACGCTTATCAGCATTCACTTACAATAAGCAGTATTATTTTCTTATAAATTAAACATGTTTGAATTTATTAAAGATCGTAATGATTTTCTATTTTGTTTTCCGGATTTCAGAAAATGTAGCAGCTACCATCCGGAAGGCTTACAAGCTTACAATGTAATCAGGGCTGAAGGTTATAAAAGCTGAGCATGGAAACCAGTCTCAAATCTCAAGCATCTGATTGGCTGAAATGGTGACCAGTCGCCATTTCAGCCAATCAGATGCTTGAGATTTGAGACTGGTTTCCTTGCTCAGTTTTATAACCTTGGGCACTGAACAAACTGGTTGAGGTGGGGTACAGTGCAAGCTATACAGTGTTACACTGTTTTCTATGAGTGTTCACTACACAGATTTAAAAATTGATGTAAATACATTAAGACAGGATGACAGATCTGGGCTGAAGGTTATAAAACTGAGTTTGGAAACAAGTCTCAAATCTCAAGGATCAGATTGGCTGAAATGGCGACTGGTTGCCATTTCAGCCAATCAGATGCTTGAGATTTGAGACTGGGTTCCATACTCAGTTTTATAATCTTGGTTACACTTTACTTTACAAGACATATATTCAGAGTTAAAATACATATCTGAGGTCTGGCTACATTCAGTTTCAGACTGTTAGATTTTTCAGCTGACATGACAAATTGCGTTGTTTGGTAACTTGGCAACCTAGGCTATCTTGCTTAGCAACCATGATTGACCAAACTTGGCAACTGCTACTATAGCTTGACTGGAAAATCTGTTCTATGTTGCTAAGCAATGATGGTTGCTGAAATTATGTTGTAAAGCAACCATAGTTAAGGCTTTATCGCTTAGCACCCATGGTTTTTTAATCCATAGTTGCTTGTCAGTCAAGGCTTTATTGCTTTGCAATCATGGTTTTTAAACTGTGTTTTGTTGCTACCATGGCTTGCTCGTCAGTCAAGGCTATGTTGGTTAGAAACCTTGGTTGATGAAAATATGCTGTGAAGCACCCATGGCTTGCTTGTCAATCAATGCTGCTTTGCTTAGCAACTATGATTGAGAAATATGTGGTCTAGCAACCATGGCTTGCGTGGCAGCCAAGTCATCTTGTTTGAAAACAAAATTAATATATATGCAGCTATCTGATAAGGGACATACCGCAGGAAAAGGTATTTTTTGGCATTTTAGTTGTTACTATATTTAGAAAGAACTTAAAATTATCTGTTATTTTCTCATAAGTTAATGGAATTTTGTTCCACATTCAACAACAGAAAATTATTTTTACCACAAAATGCATATAAGTAATGTTGTCTGCTCAACATTACGATGTCATTTCTAAACTTTCAGTCAACTGTCCGAGGGTTCCTTTTCCTGTGAAATGCATCGTATTTTTGTTGATTTCCTTTTTAACTGTTAACTACTGGTACTCAGTTATTTTTGTCATTAATAGTTTTATTAATTGTTACACATTTACTTTACAAAGCCAAAATAAGTGGCATGCATTGATCATATCTATGTGGTGTTATGTTATAAAATAATTTAATCGCTACTTTGTTTCAAGTAGACTGTTGTAAATAGTACCACAAGATTTAGAAAGTTAGCCTTGCCTTCTGTCTAAAAAATAAAATGAAATGCATTGTTCAGAAGTGCTTAGCTACCATTTACACCATATATACTTCTTTATGGCAACAGTGTAGATCCAGCATACCTGTGCCATGTGATCAGGATGCACAAGGTTATAAAGCTGAGCATGGAAACCAGTCTTAAATCTCAAGCATCTGATTGGCGGAAATGGCGACTGGTCGCCATTTCAGCCAATCAGATGCTTGAGATTTGAGACTGGTTTCCAAACTCAGCTTTATAACCTTGGGACCAGGATGCACAATGTACTTTTAGATTATTTAGTTCATTTCTGACCAAAAAAGTGAACAGTGCATATCCTGATCAGATCCAAAGTGCAGTAAAATGTGTATATATGAAGTGAAGAATTCATGTATCGTAACCTTAGTGCAATAACGGTATATCTCCTTCATATTTTAATGGTACTTATACCGTTATTGCACCAAGGTGACGGTATCAGCTTACACTTCTTGATTGTTTAACCCTTATGGCTTCTAGAAGTGAACAAAGGCATTGCTGAATGTGATATGGAGAATTAAGGGACCAAACATTACATAAATGAAATTACTGTAGATGAACTGTCATGTATGCATATTTAGTTGCATGTTAAATAGTTTTAGTTATTTCTATAGATTGGGTTGATACTTTACACCATGGGATATGGCTGTTATCCATGGGCAAACATTGAAGATCCAGATCACAATGCACATCTGGGCCCAAGGTTATTAAACTGAGCAAGGAAACCAGTCTCAAATCTCAAGCATCTGATTGGCTGAAATGGCTACTGGTCCCCATTTCAGCCAATCAGATGCTTGAGATTTGAGACTGGTTTCCATGCTCAGCTTTATAACCTTGGGACCAGACGTCATCTACCTATGGAGTAAAGAGTTTAGTAACCCTGAACATTTAAAGAACTACTTGTCTTTTTAAGATCAGTAATGGAATGTTACAGAAAAAATGTGTAATTCTGTGAATTAGTGATGTTGGCATGTTGTTCTTGTGTCTCTTTACTGAATCGATACAACTTATATCCCATGTGTGACCAGTGTAGATCCTTATTTCTTGCATACCAGATCAGTGCCCAAGGTTATAAAGCTGAGATTGGAAACCAGTCTCAAATCTCAAGCATCTGATTGGCTGAAATGGCGACTGGTTGCCATTTCAGCCAATCAGATGCTTGAGATTTGAGACTGGTTTCCATGCTCAGTTTTATAACCTTGGGCACAGGTCATCCGGTGATTTCATCCGTGTAGGAAATTTCGATCCTACACCCCCATGTAGAACGAGTCACGTGAGTGACGTCACGTCTTCAAGTATCTGACGTAATATATTCAAGTTAGTGACGTCATTTATAAAAATGGTTTGCGTTAACGGCAATATTTCAGCATAAGGAAAATAAATTAGTTTGTATACTTTGTCTTACACCAAATTTTTTTTTAAATAATAGCCTCGTTCCCGCGAAACAGTTAACCCTCAGTTACAGATTTTTCCATCTTCACCTCACACTCATGCATGATACTTATAATCCAGATCAGCCTGCATATATTAACTGTCTTTTTGGATCTACACTGTTCACCTCCTGGACAGAAAGAAAACACATTTAGGAATTGTAAAGTGTGCATAGTAGATCCTGATCCAGGCTGATGTAAATCAACACTGGTTGCAATGTTGTTTTAGCCTTGTTATATGTTTGGTTTACTAAATACTTGAGCTCAGATGAATTTTTATCTTCCCTACTAAGGATCATAGCTCTTTCAAGGTCAAGGTAAGGTTCATGACCTAACCTTTCAAGGTCATGTCAAGGTTTGTGACCTTACCTTCTTTCAAGGTCATGTTTAAGGTTTGTGACCTTAACTTCTTTCAAGGTCATGGTCAAGGTTCCTGCTCTGACCTTCTTTCAAGGTCATGTTCTAGGTTCCTGAGTTGACCTTCGAAGGTTTCTGACCTGACATTGAAGTTCACCTTTACTTACATCTATATATAGTCGTCCTTGCTGGTACCGCGTCCTTGCTGGTACCACAGTAATCCGAAAATCCCCTAATTTCCATAAGTAGCACCTTCTGCCAATTGCTAACATCGTTAAATCAAAAGCGAAAATGTGACTTTTTGCATCGGGACGAAAATTTTTCAAAAATTTTTGAAAATGTATTTGATACTGGTTGGCTACTTCTTTATTTATAGAAATCATCTTAAAACTCACTGATTCTGGTCCTGTTTCGATCACTTGTAAATTTCCTATCCTAAAATGACACTTAAAACTGTATATTTTTATTTTGACATGTCTGGGTCTTCCGCACAAATGCGCTATGACGTCACAGCCCGCTTACAAACTACGGAAGCAGATTCATGCCATTTTAATTTAAACTTGGATGCTAGTTAGGCCTAGTCTGATTTTTAAACGAAGCATTGATTTATGTTTCGATGTTAGAAGACAAAAACGAAATATGACAGGGCAATACTTGCATACCAGATAAGTATTTCCACTTTATTTACCGAGGAAGAAAAATCTGATCTTTTCCCAAGAGAAAAGATACCCTTAGCAAGCTTCATGAATAATATTGAGGAGGGACTTTATATTAAGGGTCCTTACTGTCCTAAATATTGGCTAAAAGCAGCAAGTTATAGGGTCTTTTGAATAAAAATAGTAAAGAAGAACAAAAACAATTAATTTGCAAGAATATTTTGTTTCCAGTACATCAGATAAATTTTCTTTTTTATTTGTTGAAACTTTTGAGCTATAATGGACGCCATACTTAAAATGTCAGTCACATACAGAGTTACCGCGGCACCAGAGAGGACTCCCTTGCGAGTACCTGCCGCACACTATGGAAGCTTGACCTAGATATTTTTTCAAAAAGAAATCAACTTTCATTTTAGATTTACGTTGGTTAAAGACTTGAAATGTGATAGTTCTTTGAGGTATAGAAAGAAGAAACATATAAGAAATTTTAATTATTCTAATTTTGAGGCTAAATTAACGACCGCGGTATCAGCGAGGACCATCCTATATATGCTTTTATCAACTATTTTTATATAGAAAATCAATTCATTTCTTGTTATTGCTTGTTTTTATTATTTTTATTATTCACAGAGGTGATGGGATTTGTACATACATTTGATCATCTAAACTGTTTTAATGAAATGTTTAAATGCATTCCGAGCATTGTTGGTATAATTTTAGCAGAAACATTCAATTTGTAGAAAAATGAAGTGTACATATTGTGTCATTGTTTTATTGTTATGTGGATAAAAAAATATATGAAATGTTTTTGAGATGGAAATTCTAACTGTTTGTTACTTCTGTACGGGGCCCAATAAAGTAAAACTAACATTGAAGACAAGTCTAAAATCCTAAGCATCTTATTGGCTTAAATGGTGACCAGTCGCCATTTCAACCAATCAGATGCTTGAGATTCGAGACTTGTATACAGTTTTAGTTTTATGATCTTGTGCCTAGAGCCTGTGAACATTTGTAGTTGTGTTACTTCTTTGGAAATGCTGACAAGTTAATTGTACGATTAAATGTCAGTTTGTAATATCAAATACATTAACTATGTAAATGGATGATTAAAGTATGAGTTTTACTTGTTTTGTTTTATCATTTATGTTTGTGATGTTTTTGAAGATTTTGCACGACTGGCCTGAAGGTTATAAAGCTGAGATTGGAAACCAGTCTCAAATCTCAAGCATCTGATTGGCTAAAATGGCGACCAGTCGCCATTTCAGCCAATCAGGTGCTTGAGATTTGAGACTGGTTTCCAAGCTCAGCTTTATAACCTTGGGCACTGGTCTTGCAGTACATGTACCAGGCGTCTACTATTAAGTGCAGGGCATCAAAATTAAAACAACATCAGAGACCTGCCTTAAATTCTGTTTTGTGATTGGTCAGCTAGAAAGCCTTATTTTAGGTTCAATAATCAAATGTTTCTTGTGCTAAAGGTTCTTACTGCAGCAGGTCTGAGTGCTGTGGTATTGTTGCCAGATCACCGAGTCATGTTTCGCCCTTCAGAGAGGAGTGATCGACCTTATGACTGGAACAATAACAACTTTATTTTGTTTACGTTGCTTTTGGTTGCATTAAATTTAGAGGCCACATAAACCTTGGAAATCGATATGTGTGTGGCATGTTTTCTGGAAATATATGAAGAGGAAAGCAGTTTCCAAAACGTGAAACATGCATATCGGGAATAGCTACACTTAGAAAACACAGCCTCCCCAAATAGCCGAAAAATAAAAAATGGGGAAAGAGAGCATGGGTTAAACAAATAGTTTGACACCACAAACAACGAAAAACGAACCTCGAGGGTTTTGCAAAGGAACGGTCAGTGGCAAAACAACTAATTACACACTTGCCCTTACAGGTTTGCCTAAATGTTGATAGAAACGAACTAGTTACTAGTGAGATATTTATCTTGAGAATAACGTGGAAGAAGTATGGATCCTTTCCTCCATAGACACACCTTTATTGCGTGGCCGAACAGTGGAATTCCAGTCCACATTCATGCCATCTGATAAGGATCTAAATTGTTCGCATTTTGATTTGTTACTAATTGGTTATTTCTGATCAAAATGCGACCAGCGCAGATCCTGATCAGACGGGACGGATGTGTCGGCTGATCTGGATCTACACTGGTAGCACATGTGGAAAAATGCGTATATATAGAGGAAAGTGTTAAAAGCAGCGTCAGATGCAAGCTATCCAGAAAGGTGGTTCGTTTGTGGGGGAGAGAGTCTTAGGGATGTTACACGATAATTTCCAACATTTTGACCGAAACCTCCATGAAAATAAACATTTTTATGCCCCGGCATCTAGTGATTAAACCGTCCGTCCGTTCTTCCGTCCGTCCGTCCGTCTGGTTAACATTTTTCGGCAAGTTGGATATTTCTGAATTTCTACAAAGAGCATTGGCATGAAAGTTTACACACTTACTTAACAGTTCACAGGTCATGACCCTGACAAGTTACATAACTCTGGGTACCTTATTTCTGGTGTTATCTCCCCTTTTTGTACTTAGAAAAATGGTTAACCTGTTTCGGCAAGTTGGATATTTTTCCATTTCTACAAAGATCATTAGCATGAAAGTTTACAAACTTAATATACAGTGCACAGGGTATGACTCTTAACAAGTTACATAACTCTGGCTATCTTAATTCGGGGTTTTCTCCCATATTTGTACTTAGAGATAAATGGTTAACATTTTTCGGCAAGTTGGATATTTCTGAATTTCTACAAAGAGCATTGGCATGAAAGTTTACACACATACTTAACAGTTCACAGGTCATGACCCTGACAAGTTACATAACTCTGGGTACCTTATTTCTGGTGTTATCTCCCCTTTTTGTACTTAGAAAAATGGTTAACCTGTTTCGGCAAGTTGGATATTTTTCCATTTCTACAAAGATCATTAGCATGAAAGTTTACAAACTTAATATACAGTGCACAGGGTATGACTCTGACAAGTTACATAACTCTGGCTATCTTAATTCGGGGTTTTCTCCCATATTTGTACTTAGAGATAAATGGTTAACATTTTTCGGCAAGTTCGATATTTCTGAATTTCTACAAAGAGCATTGGCATGAAAGTTTAGACACTTACTTAACAGTTCACAGGTCATGACCCTGACAAGTTACATAACTCTGGGTACTTTATTTCTGGTGTTATCTCCTCTTTTTGTACTTAGAAAAATGGTTAACCTGTTTTGGCAAGTTGGATATTTTTCCATTTCTACAAAGATCATTAGCATGAAAGTTTACAAACTTAATATACAGTGCACAGGGTATGACTCTGACAAGTTACATAACTCTGGCTATCTTAATTCGGAGTTTTCTCCCCAATTTGTACGTAGAGATAAATGGTTAACATTTTTCGGCAAGTTCGATATTTCTCAATTTCTACAAAGAGCATTGGCATGAAAGTTTACACACTTACTTAACAGTTCACAGGTCATGACACTGACAAGTTACATAACTCTGGGTACCTTATTTCTGGTGTTATCTCCCCTTTTTGTACTTAGAAAATGGTTAACTTATTTCGGCATGTTGGATATTTCGCAATATCCACAAAGAGATCTGGCATTAAAGTTTACACACATACTTAACAGTGCACAGATGATGACCCTTACAAGTTACGTAAGTCTGGCTACCTTTTTTCTGGAATTATCTCCCCATTTTATACTTGGATATAAACGGTTAACTTGTTTTATTTGATTTTTGCCCTTTTTCGCTTAGAAATTAGAATTAAGACTTAGAAATTATGGTTAAAGTTTCAATGTTAGTGTTTTTCTAAGGTAATCTATAGAAAAGGTTTAAAACAGATGTACTTAACATACTTTGGCGAAAGTGCCTAGTGGTTACTATACTATACTATACTATACTATACTATACTATACTATACTATACTATACTATACTATACTATACTATACTATACTATACTATACTATACTATACTATACTATACTATACTATACTATACTATACTATACTATACTATACTATACTATACTATACTATACTATACTATACTATACTATACTATACTATACTATACTATACTATACTATACTATACTATACTATACTATACTATACTATACTATACTATACTATACTATACTATACTATACTATACTATACTATACTATACTATACTATACTATACTATACTATACTATACTATACTATACTATACTATACTATACTATACTATACTATACTATACTATACTATACTATACTATACTATACTATACTATACTATACTATACTATACTATACTATACTATACTATACTATACTATACTATACTATACTATACTATACTATACTATACTATACTATACTATACTATACTATACTATACTATACTATACTATACTATACTATACTATACTATACTATACTATACTATACTATACTATACTATACTATACTATACTATACTATACTATACTATACTATACTATACTATACTATACTATACTATACTATACTATACTATACTATACTATACTATACTATACTATACTATACTATACTATACTATACTATACTATACTATACTATACTATACTATACTATACTATACTATACTATACTATACTATACTATACTATACTATACTATACTATACTATACTATACTATACTATACTATACTATACTATACTATACTATACTATACTATACTATACTATACTATACTATACTATACTATACTATACTATACTATACTATACTATACTATACTATACTATACTATACTATACTATACTATACTATACTATACTATACTATACTATACTATACTATACTATACTATACTATACTATACTATACTATACTATACTATACTATACTATACTATACTATACTATACTATACTATACTATACTATACTATACTATACTATACTATACTATACTATACTATACTATACTATACTATACTATACTATACTATACTATACTATACTATACTATACTATACTATACTATACTATACTATACTATACTATACTATACTATACTATACTATACTATACTATACTATACTATACTATACTATACTATATACTATACTATACTATACTATATACTATACTATACTATACTATACTATATACTATACTATATACTATACTATATACTATACTATATACTATACTATATACTATACTATATACTATACTATATACTATACTATATACTATACTATATACTATACTATATACTATACTATATACTATACTATATACTATACTATATACTATACTATATACTATACTATATACTATACTATATACTATACTATATACTATACTATATACTATACTATATACTATACTATATACTATACTATATACTATACTATATACTATACTATATACTATACTATATACTATACTATATACTATACTATATACTATACTATATACTATACTATATACTATACTCTATACTATACTCTATACTATACTCTATACTATACTATATACTATACTCTATACTATACTCTATACTATACTCTATACTATACTCTATACTATACTATATACTATACTATATACTATACTATATACTATACTATATACTATACTATACTATACTATACTATACTATACTATACTATACTATACTATACTATACTATACTATACTATACTATACTATACTATACTATACTATACTATACTATACTATACTATACTATACTATACTATACTATACTATACTATACTATACTATACTATACTATACTATACTATACTATACTATACTATACTATACTATACTATACTATACTATACTATACTATACTATACTATACTATACTATACTATACTATACTTATAGTACCACCACCACCCCCACACCACCACCACCCCCACCACCCCCCACCACCCCCACCACACCACCCCATCTCACACCACACCACCACCACCCCACCACACCACCAACAATAATACTGTCAACAACAATGTCAAAAACACCACCAACAACACCGTCAACAACACCACCAACAACTCCGTCAACAACACCACCACCAACAAGAATAGCATCAACAACACCACCAACAACAACACCACCACCAACAAGAATAGCATCAACAACACCAACAACCAACAACAATAGCATCAATAACACTAACAACTGACAACACCAACAACAACACTGACAGCTACACCAACAACACCAACAACACCAACATTACCAACACCAACAACAATACCAACAACAGCAACAACACCCACAACACCCACACCACCAACAACAGCAACCAGCATACCATACCTTACTATACTACACCACACCTCACCACATCACTATAGGTGGGCAGGGATAGTAGGTTGATGGGTGTGGGATCAGGGGTGTATGGACTGGGTTGTGTAAACCCTCTAAAAAAACTAAAATAATAAAGTAACTGTAATTTATTGATTTCCTTACTTGGATTAAGAAACTTTTGTTCATGTATGTGTGTTGGGTGTCATAAACTCCTGAATCACTCCCCAGTTTAAATGAAGCCCAGTTTTAAATGTGCTTAAATATGTCTGACTTCAAATAGTCGAGCATGCAGTCGTTTCCGACTGGCTCTTGTTATGATAAATTCTTTTCATGTACAGGTTCTGGCACCAGACGGTTATTTTCATTATTTAGAACTAACTTGTGATTTTAGTTGCAGTTTTAACACTGTGCTATCATTTAAAATTTGTATCGTTACAAACTTCGCTACCGGGGGCATATGTGTTTTCCGAACACAGCTTCTTGTTTCTTAATAAGTTGGTTCGAGCAACCCAACCGAACCCAAAGGCATTGGACATGTATCCTAGGTCATTAATTTATTTTGAAGCCAAAGTTGAGAGTGTGCGTTAGTTGATTCTATCATATCGCATTCTTGTTTGCTCATTTTTGATATCGATATTTAAATAAACATTAGCTGCGCACACTTTCTCTCCAATAAAGAAAGGGAAGCTGTGGATTTTCTTAAAGGGTTTTTCCACACTCCTCTCCAGTTTGTTCATCGATAAAAAGAATATTATCAAAATCTCAATAACGATGAACAAACTGAGGAGGAGTGTGGTAAACCCTTTATTTGCATTTCCACGTTTATTGTTTATATTAATTCTCCTCAAAGTAAGATGAATCTTATTTGGTATAAGTTTATGGAAAACAGTGTTATTTGGAACAATGGTTACACTTTGATCTTCAATTGTCAGTCCATTGACTTTAAGAAATGATCAAGCGGAAGTTTATTACATAGGGACTTTCATTTAATATTGTCTTGCAACAATTACAATACTTTCCGTGTTATGACTAATTATATGTAAATGGAAATATTTTTCTTCGTCTATATTGATTATTAACTGGTTAAAAAATAGAACTTTAGTCACCATTACAAAGGGCGGCTGATGAAATTAAAAATGAGACATTTGATTTGAGACACGAACCCCAAATTACGATTTGTTTTGCCACTGACCGTTCCAATGCGGTAACTCCAATGGTTATCTATTTCGTTAATTGTTTGTGGCGTCTTATTTTCATTAACATAATTATAACAAACATGCTCTCTCTTTCTCTCTTCTTTTTCGCTGCGTGGGGAGGATATGTTTTGTGAGTGCTGCGATTCCAGGTATACATATTTCACCTTGTTGATTTTGCGGGGTTACGCGTACCATTCTGTAACTGTTAAATTAAAGGCTTGGTAAATTTACGACATATACTTTAAACTGCTTCTACCTATACGGGTAAATTAATTGAAACAAGCATGATAATAATAATATGTTTTCATATTTACACCAAAACCTGTCAATATTTGACAGAAACAAAAACAAACTGATCATTCAACATTGTTTATAATTTTACACAAAAATGTGTACATATCTAACGGAGGCAACAAAAACTGATCATTTAAGATTGTTTTAATTTTTCACTGAAATATGTCAATATTTGACAGAGTCAACGAGCAACATACTCATCATTTGTTCATTTAAGATTGTTTTAAATTTACACTGAAATATGTCAATATCTGACACAGTCAATAACAAACTGATCCCTTAACAATGTTTCTTATTTACACTGAACTATAATGTCTATATTCGACAGAGGCAACAAACTGGTCATTTAACATTGTTTCTTTTTTTACATTAAAAATGCAAATACTTGACAGAGTTATCATCGAATTGATCATTCAACTGTGTGTCTCATTTACAATAAAATATGCCAATATATGTACACATGTATTTGAAGATGTTACGGAAACATCAATAAACGGATCATTTAACAATGTTTCTTATTTACACTAAAATATTACCATACTTTACATAGGCAACAAACTGATCATTTAACATTGTTTCTAATTTACACTGAAATATATCCATACTTTACATAGGCAACAAACTGATCATTTAACATTGTTTCTAATTTACACTGAAATATATCCATACTTTACATAGGCAACAAACTGATCATTTAACATTGTTTCTAATTTACACTGAAATATATCCATACTTTACATAGGCAACAAACTGATCATTTAACATTGTTTCTAATTACACTGAAATATATCCATATTTAACATAGGCAACCAACAGATCATTCAACATTGTTTCTAATTTACACTGAAATATATCCATATTTAACATAGGCAACAAACTGATCATTCAACATTGTTTCTAATTACACTGAAATATATCCATATTTTACATAGGCAACAAACAGATCATTCAACATTGTTTCTAATTTACACTGAAATATATCCATATTTTACATAGGCAACAAACAGATCATTCAACATTGTTTCTAATTTACACTGAAATATATCCATATTTAACATAGGCAACAAACTGATCATTCAACATTGTTTCTAATTACACTGAAATATATCCATATTTAACATAGGCAACAAACTGATCATTCAACATTGTTTCTAATTTACACTGAAATATATCCATATTTAACATAGGCAACAAACAGATCATTCAACATTGTTTCTAATTTACACTGAAATATATCCATATTTTACATAGGCAACAAACTGATCATTTAACATTGTTTCTAATTTACACTGAAATATATCCATATTTAACATAGGCAACAAACTGATCATTCAACATTGTTTCTAATTACACTGAAATATATCCATATTTTACATAGGCAACAAACAGATCATTCAACATTGTTTCTAATTTACACTGAAATATATCCATATTTAACATAGGCAACAAACTGATCATTCAACATTGTTTCTAATTACACTGAAATATATCCATATTTAACATAGGCAACAAACAGATCATTCAACATTGTTTCTAATTTACACTGAAATATATCCATATTTTACATAGGCAACAAACTGATCATTTAACATTGTTTCTAATTTACACTGAAATATATCCATATTTAACATAGGCAACAAACTGATCATTCAACATTGTTTCTAATTACACTGAAATATATCCATATTTTACATAGGCAACCAACAGATCATTCAACATTGTTTCTAATTTACACTAAAATATTACCATACTTTACATAGGCAACAAACTGATCATTTAACATTGTTTCTAATTTACACTGAAATATATCCATATTTTACATAGGCAACCAACAGATCATTCAACATTGTTTCTAATTACACTGAAATATATCCATATTTAACATAGGCAACAAACAGATCATTCAACATTGTTTCTAATTTACACTGAAATATATCCATATTTAACATAGGCAACAAACAGATCATTCAACATTGTTTCTAATTTACACTGAAATATATCCATATTTTACATAGGCAACAAACTGATCATTTAACATTGTTTCTAATTTACACTGAAATATATCCATATTTTACATAGGCAACAAACTGATCATTTAACATTGTTTCTAATTTACACTGAAATATATCCATATTTTACATAGGCAACAAACTGATCATTTAACATTGTTTCTAATTTACACTGAAATATATCCATATTTTACATAGGCAACCAACAGATCATTCAACATTGTTTCTAATTACACTGAAATATATCCATATTTTACATAGGCAACCAACAGATCATTCAACATTGTTTCTAATTTACACTGAAATATATCCATATTTAACATAGGCAACAAACTGATCATTTAACATTGTTTCTAATTTACACTGAAATATATCCATATTTAACATAGGCAACAAACTGATCATTTAACATTGTTTCTAATTTACACTGAAATATATCCATATTTAACATAGGCAACAAACTGATCATTTAACATTGTTTCTAATTTACACTGAAATATATCCATATTTAACATAGGCAACAAACTGATCATTTAACATTGTTTCTAATTTACACTGAAATATATCCATATTTAACATAGGCAACAAACTGATCATTTAACATTGTTTCTAATTTACACTGAAATATATCCATATTTTACATAGGCAACAAACTGATAATTTAACATTGTTTCTAATTTACACTGAAATATATCCATATTTTACATAGGCAACCAACAGATCATTCAACATTGTTTCTAATTTACACTAAAATATTACCATACTTTACATAGGCAACAAACTGATCATTTAACATTGTTTCTAATTTACACTGAAATATATCCATATTTAACATAGGCAACAAACTGATCATTCAACATTGTTTCTAATTACACTGAAATATATCCATATTTTACATAGGCAACAAACTGATCATTCAACATTGTTTCTAATTTACACTGAAATATATCCATATTTAACATAGGCAACAAACTGATCATTTAACATTGTTTCTAATTTACACTAAAATATATCCATATTTTACATAGGCAACCAACAGATCATTCAACATTGTTTCTAATTTACGCTGAAATATATCCATATTTTACATAGGCAACCAACAGATCATTCAACATTGTTTCTAATTTACACTAAAATATTACCATACTTTACATAGGCAACAAACTGATCATTTAACATTGTTTCTAATTTACACTGAAATATATCCATATTTTACATAGGCAACCAACAGATCATTCAACATTGTTTCTAATTTACACTAAAATATTACCATACTTTACATAGGCAACAAACTGATCATTTAACATTGTTTCTAATTTACACTGAAATATATCCATATTTAACATAGGCAACAAACTGATCATTCAACATTGTTTCTAATTACACTGAAATATATCCATATTTTACATAGGCAACCAACAGATCATTCAACATTGTTTCTAATTTACACTGAAATATATCCATATTTTACATAGGCAACCAACAGATCATTCAACATTGTTTCTAATTTACACTGAAATATATCCATATTTTACATAGGCAACAAACTGATCATTCAACATTGTTTCTAATTTACACTGAAATATATCCATATTTAACATAGGCAACAAACTGATCATTTAACATTGTTTCTAATTTACACTGAAATATATCCATATTTAACATAGGCAACAAACTGATCATTCAACATTGTTTCTAATTTACACTGAAATATATCCATATTTAACATAGGCAACAAACTGATCATTTAACATTGTTTCTAATTTACACTGAAATATATCCATATTTTACATAGGCAACAAACTGATCATTTAACATTGTTTCTAATTTACACTGAAATATATCCATATTTTACATAGGCAACCAACAGATCATTCAACATTGTTTCTAATTTACACTGAAATATATCCATATTTTACATAGGCAACAAACTGATCATTCAACATTGTTTCTAATTTACACTAAAATATATCCATATTTTACATAGGCAACAAACTGATCATTCAACATTGTTTCTAATTTACACTGAAATATATCCATATTTAACATAGGCAACAAACTGATCATTCAACATTGTTTCTAATTTACACTGAAATATATCCATATTTAACATAGGCAACAAACTGATCATTTAACATTGTTTCTAATTTACACTGAAATATATCCATATTTTACATAGGCAACAAACTGATCATTTAACATTGTTTCTAATTTACACTGAAATATATCCATATTTAACATAGGCAACAAACTGATCATTTAACATTGTTTCTAATTTACACTGAAATATATCCATATTTTACATAGGCAACAAACTGATCATTTAACATTGTTTCTAATTTACACTGAAATATATCCATATTTTACATAGGCAACCAACAGATCATTCAACATTGTTTCTAATTTACACTAAAATATTACCATACTTTACATAGGCAACAAACTGATCATTTAACATTGTTTCTAATTTACACTGAAATATATCCATATTTTACATAGGCAACAAACTGATCATTTAACATTGTTTCTAATTTACACTGAAATATATCCATATTTTACATAGGCAACCAACAGATCATTCAACATTGTTTCTAATTTACACTAAAATATTACCATACTTTACATAGGCAACAAACTGATCATTTAACATTGTTTCTAATTTACACTGAAATATATCCATATTTAACATAGGCAACAAACTGATCATTCAACATTGTTTCTAATTACACTGAAATATATCCATATTTTACATAGGCAACCAACAGATCATTCAACATTGTTTCTAATTTACACTGAAATATATCCATATTTTACATAGGCAACAAACTGATCATTCAACATTGTTTCTAATTTACACTGAAATATATCCATATTTTACATAGGCAACAAACTGATCATTCAACATTGTTTCTAATTTACACTGAAATATATCCATATTTTACATAGGCAACAAACTGATCATTCAACATTGTTTCTAATTTACACTGAAATATATCCATATTTTACATAGGCAACAAACAGATCATTCAACATTGTTTCTAATTTACACTGAAATATATCCATATTTAACATAGGCAACAAACTGATCATTTAACATTGTTTCTAATTTACACTAAAATATATCCATATTTTACATAGGCAACCAACAGATCATTCAACATTGTTTCTAATTTACGCTGAAATATATCCATATTTTACATAGGCAACCAACAGATCATTCAACATTGTTTCTAATTTACACTAAATTATTACCATACTTTACATAGGCAACAAACTGATCATTTAACATTGTTTCTAATTTACACTGAAATATATCCATATTTTACATAGGCAACCAACAGATCATTCAACATTGTTTCTAATTTACACTAAAATATTACCATACTTTACATAGGCAACAAACTGATCATTTAACATTGTTTCTAATGTACACTGAAATATATCCATATTTAACATAGGCAACAAACTGATCATTCAACATTGTTTCTAATTACACTGAAATATATCCATATTTTACATAGGCAACCAACAGATCATTCAACATTGTTTCTAATTTACACTGAAATATATCCATATTTTACATAGGCAACAAACTGATCATTCAACATTGTTTCTAATTTACACTGAAATATATCCATATTTAACATAGGCAACAAACTGATCATTTAACATTGTTTCTAATTTACACTGAAATATATCCATATTTAACATAGGCAACAAACTGATCATTTAACATTGTTTCTAATTTACACTGAAATATATCCATATTTAACATAGGGAACAAACTGATCATTCAACATTGTTTCTAATTTACACTGAAATATATCCATATTTAACATAGGCAACAAACTGATCATTTAACATTGTTTCTAATTTACACTGAAATATATCCATATTTTACATAGGCAACAAACTGATCATTTAACATTGTTTCTAATTTACACTGAAATATATCCATATTTTACATAGGCAACCAACAGATCATTCAACATTGTTTCTAATTTACACTGAAATATATCCATATTTTACATAGGCAACAAACTGATCATTCAACATTGTTTCTAATTTACACTAAAATATATCCATATTTTACATAGGCAACAAACTGATCATTCAACATTGTTTCTAATTTACACTGAAATATATCCATATTTTACATAGGCAACAAACTGATCATTTAACATTGTTTCTAATTTACACTGAAATATATCCATATTTAACATAGGCAACAAACTGATCATTTAACATTGTTTCTAATTTACACTGAAATATATCCATATTTTACATAGGCAACAAACTGATCATTTAACATTGTTTCTAATTTACACTGAAATATATCCATATTTTACATAGGCAACCAACAGATCATTCAACATTGTTTCTAATTTACACTAAAATATTACCATACTTTACATAGGCAACAAACTGATCATTTAACATTGTTTCTAATTTACACTGAAATATATCCATATTTTACATAGGCAACAAACTGATCATTTAACATTGTTTCTAATTTACACTGAAATATATCCATATTTTACATAGGCAACCAACAGATCATTCAACATTGTTTCTAATTTACACTAAAATATTACCATACTTTACATAGGCAACAAACTGATCATTTAACATTGTTTCTAATTTACACTGAAATATATCCATATTTAACATAGGCAACAAACTGATCATTCAACATTGTTTCTAATTACACTGAAATATATCCATATTTTACATAGGCAACAAACTGATCATTTAACATTGTTTCTAATTTACACTGAAATATTACCATACTTTACATAGGCAACAAACTGATCATTTAACATTGTTTCTAATTTACACTGAAATATATCCATATTTAACATAGGCAACAAACTGATCATTTAACATTGTTTCTAATTTACACTGAAATATATCCATATTTAACATAGGCAACAAACTGATCATTTAACATTGTTTCTAATTTACACTGAAATATATCCATATTTAACATAGGCAACCAACAGATCATTCAACATTGTTTCTAATTTACACTGAAATATATCCATATTTTACATAGGCAACAAACTGATCATTTAACATTGTTTCTAATTTACACTGAAATATATCCATATTTAACATAGGCAACAAACTGATCATTTAACATTGTTTCTAATTTACGCTGAAAATTGTAAACATTTGACACAGGAAACAAACTGATAATTTAAATTGTATCTAATTGAGCCGATGGGTGGGTTGGAGTAATTTCACCAAAACAATTTGTACTTGTTTTGTGATACGATAACCTGTTGGGGCAAGTGTGAGGTTGGTGCATCCTAGAACCTGGTTTAAACCACCAGTGGCAATTTGTTTTGCCACTGAGCGTTCCAAGGCGGTAACCCCTCTGGTTCTCACTTTCGTTATTTGTTTGTGGCGTCCATTTTCGAAACTGATTATTGTAATACCATTCACTCATTTCCTCTCTACTTTTTGGCTGTGTGTGGAGGCTGTGTATGCTGGATGTGGCCATTCCTGATATGCATATTTTTTTCTAATTTACACTGAAATATGTCAATATTAGACAGAAGCAACAAACTGATCCCTTAACATTGTTTCTAATTTACACTAAAATATGACATATTTTACAGAGGCAACAAACTTATCATTTAAAATTGTTTCTAATTTACGCTGAAATATGTCAATATTTGACAGAGGCAACAAACTGATCCCTTAACACTGTTTCTAATTTACACTCAAATATGTCCATATTTTACAGAGGCAACAAACTTATCATTTAACATTGTTTCTCATTTACTCTGAAATTTGTCATTTTTTGACAGAAACATCAACGAATTCATCTTTCAAACGTGTGTCTTATTTACAAAACAATTTGTCAATAATTGACATAGAACGTCTGCTATGGTTTTATGTTCACCCGTTATAATTATGCACACTATCATTTGGGATATCTCATAGCTGTTGGACAGAGTTTAACCCGGAACATTTTAAATTTTTGTAAAAAACAAACAAGTTCAATGAAACTCATTTGATCTTGTTCGACGACTTTTAATTATGTTCCCATTTAATATGTTGTAAAAATGAAACAAACGTACAACACAGTCTCTACACAAAGCCCAAAAGAAGAGAGAGAAAAAGAGCATAGACTTTTGTTATAAAATAATCATTTTCAAGACACAACAAAATAAATGAAAAAGAGAACCTGAGGGATTTCCGCCTGAGAATGGTCTGTTGCAAAACAATTTGCCTGTGGGGGTTACAACCAGGTTTTAGGGTGCACACCAACCTCATACCTGCTACAACAGCTTCTCATATGAACAAACACGTTCAAGTTGTCTTAGTGAATTATCTGCAACCCTGCCACCAACTCGACAATGTTGCATGCAAAAGCTCAAACTCATATTGGCATTTCATCTTTTACGATGAAGTTTTATTCAGCTATGCTATATCAGACTGTGTACAATTTATAAACGTGTGACGTTGACGAGACCGCACATTTTGCTCCGAAATATCTTGCTGTCATTCGCTTTGCTGTCAACGGGGCCATTTAAAATGCCGTATATCACGAATTCTTCTCATAATTTCTGATGAGATAATTTATGTGTGTTCCTATAAGGATTGGGTATGAAAAACAGTTGGCTCAAAACACTTTAAACAACCCAACTGTTTTTCATACCCGAACAAAAACGATAAAATATCGATTAATCCTTAAATATTTATAAAACATAAGAAGCTAATGTAATTGAAAATCAAAGTAGGTGGTTCAGTAATCAGTAACGTATATTTTATCTCCAAAAATTGTGTTTCCTCCGTTTAGAATATTCCCCAATACATATATTATTCACCTTTATTGGTGAAGGGGTTTAAATTATGCTACACGTACTTCATGATTTTATCAGACCTCTGATTCTGCATCACATTGTTCTTTTTGTTCACTTATTTCTTCATACATATTGTAATTTGATGCAGGCAATTTCGTTGATACATATGCGACTCTGTCCTTTAATATATTTCTGTTAACATTATGACCAACGTTTTGGTAACCTGCATTACTAAGACAACTGGGATTGAACTGTTCAACACCAAAATCGTGCGAATGCTCATCTATGCTTGTACCACTACCAGCTTCTGTTGCCGTTGGACCAGGACATGAATAATAATGGAAATCATCCTGACGTTCAGTTTCTAATGCATCGTACTTTGAATCGGCCGCGAGAGATTCATTTGACCTTGTTGTTGTTGTGCCTTTTTCCAACGTGACCTTGTTAAGAACTGGAAACATTTTACGTGTTTTTCTGTATAGAAATGTTATTAAAAAAACAATTAGCAAAAGTAACGCACCAATCAATGTAAGAGAAATTTTAAAATGTATTTCAATCGTTTCATTTCCGTTTGAGCTTTTGTAATTGTTATCTGTTACATTTATATCACGGTCATCCAAAATCTTACCAGCAATGTTTTCACTACGGCAGAGCTTAAATTTAACATCAGAACATTGCGCTGGTTCCAAGACAAACTTAGCTGAGATTTTTCTCACTGATAGGCAAACATCTCCTTCAGATATCTCAGATGACGATTGTATAATATTGAATTCTCGGAATAACCCGGTCCAATACGTTACGTTTGTTTGCATATGTTGTTCCATTTCGTAAGGTATTACATCGGCTAGCCTTCCATTCATACTGATACAATGTAACTGTGCTTGATACCAGTCCGATGTAGCATGTATTACGCAGTATGTATTTTGTTCCAAAGTATGATTTAAACAAGACGCGGTCTTCAACGCGTGTGTATCTGTCTCGACACATATGTATCCATTTTGCGACTCTTTGCCAAGCGAAAAACATGATCTAGTATCGTATTTAATACTGAAATTGGTAACACCTGAAAATATTTTGTTGGCATATACGCATTGCCCAAAAGATTTGATTAAAGGTTTCTGCTCAATTTCATGAAGTTTAAAGACATTTAGCAATAAGTGCTGCCTCTTGCCATCACAAATGTCGAGGAACATACTTCAGCGATATAAATCCTCGGAGTAAGTTCTGCTGAAAGTTCTACTAACACTAGAAAAATTATAGATAACCATATTCTTATATAATTTATAGCTTGAATTTATACAATAACATTTATATCCATTTCTTTGGTCCCAAGATCTACCGATATATAAAAAGCGTTTGGTTATGTTGCATGGATTGAAACACGAAGATACACTTTTCTCGACCATTGGAAAAGCGTAAGTGCTATCACTTATGTCACGTATTAAGTAGCATCCATGCCACGAAACAAACTGCGAATAATTCACTAACTCTGAAACCCATGCAGAATCATCGTCATTAATCTGTTGATAGTTTTCATTCAAAGAATTGTTTAGAAAGGTCTCATAAGACAACAATCCGCCATAATGTTTACATCGTTGTTGAGCAGAACTCCTGTTTACACGAACTTCACTTGATACTATTCCATGAAAACACTGACCCAATTGAAGCCATACCCACATCATAGAGCAAACAATAAATTTGACAAGCTCCATTTTGATTCTGATACAAACATGAAAAAAATATTCTTTAAAAGTCGATTGCAAAAAGTAAGATCATGCTACCATTGTTTCCTGGATAGTCATGACACAAACTGTTTAACGGGAAATTTAAATAGTTTCACATTAATGCGTTAAAGATGAATAACCTAAGAAACGATTCTAGAAACTGATACAATTGAGCTTTGATTTATTGTTACGCATACACACAATACTTGTTTTTTTTTTGTTTCAAAGCTGAACTACTGGCCTCAAGCTTATAAAATTGACAATGGAAACCAGTCATGCATTTCAAGGATCTTATTGGCTAAAATGGAGACTTAAGATTTGAGACTGGTTTCAAATGTTAGTTTAATAATTTTCCGTTTTAATTCATCAAGGAAGCAACTCATTCAGTGCTACAATCAAGAGGAAACAAACATTGTTACAGTATCATTTTATCTCGGCGACATGACTAACCGATAGCTATATATTTACGTTAATGAACGACACTCGGTGATAAAGTCGGAGAAATATCTCATTAGATATTTATTATTTGTGTAGTATTAAGGATATGTGTGGCAGTTATAAATCGTGTCGAATAGTTTTCAACATAGCATTAATGCATTGCTTATCCGAAACCTTGACGGTCGTGTTAGAATAACGGTTTTGTCCCCCCCCCCCCCCCGCACCTAAAAAAGCAAAAACACGACAAAAACGTGTAATGTATTAAATCAATGATACATTTACACATAAAACAATAAGAAATGCATTTGTTTTGATATAGAATCAAACAACAAAAGTTCTTTTACAGAATTAAGCTACCGTTGTTTGTTTTAACAAGCAAACAATTCTCAATTTGTCGATTATGATTACCTGGACGGGTTTGAATTACTTCCCGAAGGCAACTTGTACGTGTTCGTCATAGAGAACATAGGCGGGCAGTGAGAAGTTGAAGAACCGTACAACGCGGTTTTAACCCAGGTGCCTTTGTTCTAATCAATGCGAACTCTTGGGTTTCCTCATCTCAGTTTTGACATTGATCGTTTTGTAACATGCACTCTCCTTCTTTCCAATTATTTGCTTTGTAATGTGAGAGATCTGTATTTTGCTCGTATGGATTTCACTGGTATAAATATTCACGTGCTTTATTATTTTTTTCTCATATTGAAATTTATTTCATACTGTACATGCACGAGGTCTCGGAAAATATTGTTAAAGCAACAATACATGTAATAACACTTTATTATTTAGTTCTCAGTAAGCCAGAATCTTGTGACTTGTAGAAATGACAATCCATAACAATAGCTACCAGTACATGTTAAATAAATCAACTGTTTTTACCTGCGTTATTTAATACATACATTCGATTGTTTTTGTAAGAATATTATAATAAAACAAATCTATCAGTTATCATTAACTCTAATTTAATCGGAAATATTTCATTATTTTACAAAGATATCAACAAACCGATAATTTAAATTGTTTCTAATTTATCCTGAAATATTTCTGAATCAATATAGACAGAAATAACAACAAACTGATTATTTAACATGATTTCTTTTCTAAAACTGATGTCAATAATTATTTGACAGAAAAAGTAACAAACAAAAAGTTTTGATATCGAAACGTGTTTCTATATTTATAAGCATATGATAATCATAAATTTAAAAAAAAATCTGCTATATCCTTCAATATTTAAAAACAAAGAAAAATGTCATTTGCCATTACATGGCAGATGTATACGAGGGATAATCCAAAATAACGTAGATTTTTGTCATTGCTTCTTAATTTGAAACACGTTCGCAATAAATTACATACTAAATTAAATCACAACATAAACGTTATAAACTAGGCAAAGATATTCATATAATATTTAATTGATTTCAAAAGCGCGTCGCCTATTTGAATAACCATGGTAACACGCATGCGGCGCAAGCCATTGCCATTGTACTTTGGCATGGAATTGCTTTCATTTATTTTCCTGACATGTTATTCCTGCAAACAAGTCACAAACAGGTCGATTTCTAACGGTTAAGAGGCCCCCAGATGAAGAGAAAAATAAAGCATATAATGAAACGGACTTAATTTGAATGGACCACGGAGGAATACTGAGTTATTTACCTTAATACTACCTTATAAAATTATATCAGAATCAGTTAAAATCACCTCCTGAAAAGCTAAAAAATTTAGCTGGCGCAAATGAAAACTTCCGAAAGCCGAGCTCTAGTTTTTAAGTGGTACCAGTGGTTTTTATACAGTCATGAAAGCCATTAAATAGGCTTAGGTAAAGGAAAAAAATCAAAACAATCGGGGTTATGGCAGTGACGTCAAACCGGGAGGCAATTAAAGCAGAAACAAATCTAACTATTGTAGCCATTTGCGAGACTTTGACCAGCAATTAAACACTGCTATGTTCGATTAATGGGTTCCCTGGCATCGCATTCCGTTGATGGGGTCTATTTAAACATACTTTGAACATACGCGTCTTCGCTAACGCTGTGCCCGTGAATTAACGTCATTGACGTTTAGAGATCTTATTTGACGTTCGCCGGATAGCGCTTACTGTATGATTTTAAGTGTTCATAGTTTGTACGTGATTTACTCCGATTAAAGCTTATTTAATTTTATTTGTGGTATTTTGAATAAAATAAACGCTATAACAAAAGTCTACGTTATTTTGGATTATCCCTTATCAATAAATTAATAGAGAAAAGTGTGCACATTAAAGCAAAATCTAATCATTCATCATTACATTCAGTGATAGCTACCGATAAATAGACAAAACATTAATGAAGGCAGATATTTTCATAGGTGGATATGCACAAAAATTATATATACAATACTAGACTAAATGGTTTGCCATTTACCTATAAAAACTTCGTTTTCGGTGTTTTTACCGATAAATAGACAAAACATTAATGAAGGCAGATATTTTCATAGGTGGATATGCTCAAAAATTATACATACAACATGTACAATACTAGACAAAATGGACCATTTACCTCTTTAAACTTCGTTTTCGGTGTTTTTATAAATACATATCATGGCAACATTATGTTTCGCGCGGGTTTAATGTTAGAGTTTTATTCCCTCTAGGATTTCTGCGCGAATTTAACACCCAACGAAATGCAACTTTATAATAACGTACCGTAAGAGAATAATAAAGACGCGCAAATTTATGTCCACGCAAAATTTTACTTGCGGCCTCTGTGCGAAAGTCTGTCATCGCGAAACACAAATTGGTAATATTTATTACAATTCCGTACTTTCAAGTTGCATCTAAACCGACAAACGCAAAATTTGGCTTTACACAAAAATGACACCAAGACACTATAAACGTATAATATGTTCTATGTTATGCATATCACATATCAGGTATGACCACATCCAGAAGACATAACCTCCCCACATAGCCAAAAAAGCAGAGAAGAAAAGAGATTTTAGTTTATGAATTATATAATTCTCAATTTAAAAATAGACACCACAAAAATAACGAAAATGAAAACCCGCAGTGTTGGCGCCTTGGAATTAAGGTATGACCATCCTAATGGGCACTATTAAGAATCCAACATCTGATTATTTTTTCATCAACTGCTTCATACCACTGACGTGTATGCAAAATTTTAATGATTTTCACTGTGTAGTTTTTTAGATTTTTAGTTTTTTTTTATTTAAAAAAGTGAGAAAAAAACGTGAAAGTATCCAAATTCTTTAATCGGTGACAAAATTGTTTGTTATTGATAAATTCAACCCTAATTTTTTACAATTTATCCAAAATATGTTATATTTTTACTAAACCAATTTAAGATATAATATATAAATACAGAATTTATCTTAAAATGATATTTTTTGACCAAATAAATTTAAAAAATGCATTTTTTTATATTTCACAAGACTAAATTAATGAAAATTGTGCAAAATCCTGATTGGTGCAATATACAAAAATTTACCTTTTTTTAACTATATACCTTAAACAAAATTTAAACAAAATTTCAGAGAAGTTTACCGTCCAGTTTTAGAAATTTTCAAATTGATGACTTGAATAAACACTATTCTGATAGCGAAAACCCCTTAAATCTTGATTATTTTGCTTATTTTAGTTTAAATCATGAGAATTTTATATTCATTGACAGAATTACACAGGAAAAAAAAGAAATATGCCAATTATTTAAGCTCTAGGCTTACAAAAAAAGCTTCCAGTGGGATTTGAACCCTGGTCCTCTTGCATGACAGAACTCTAAGCTAATTTACTACTATAGTTATCTCCCTTGGATACTCATCTTGATATAGGTATTCATTAGGATGGTCATACCTTAAGTTATAATTTGTAGTTGCCAAAAGCCGTTACGGTACTTTTATGCTTCCATCTTTTTGTTTCCAAATTTTGAAGCAATGAACATCTTAACTACGACATATACAGTCAAATTTTAACAAATTTCCAACGCCCTTGCGGCCAAAAACGACAAGATCTGATGAGTAAATCAAGTGGTTGAATAAAAAGAAACATTCATGTAGACAACGACAATAAAAATAAAACGCTGGAAATATAAAACAGATCCTAAAATAATGAAATGAGAAGAGATGGAAATACGCCTTATTTTGACAAAATCTTTTTGTCCACTGATCTCTTTAAAGACGTTATAAATGGTATAAAATATCCAATTGAATATTTTTACAAACTATTAACTTTTCAAGAATCCATGTTCCCCGTCATATGCATACCATCGTTTGGAATAGATCAACTTTGTATTGAGCTGTGCTCAACTCAGATCTAGACAATCTGGACACTAATACGCACTTTATCAATGATATAATTAACGGGCGACATCAAGTCTAAAGAATAACGTAATGCGACTTGCCAATTTCCGGTTTGATTCGTTGTTTAGTTAAAGTAAACTATACATTCAAACAGGACATGTTTCAGAATATTTTCAATCACATTTTATTTCAATTTGTCTTGTGTTCTTTGGCTACATTTAGCTTTAATCACACCGCTGTTTCAGTCTTCCTATCTAATGTTTGTACTTTTATTTCTTCATACATAGTTTGATTTGACGCAGTATTTTTGGCTAGTGGGTTTACATGACTGTAGTCTGAAACATTAACGTCCTCGCTACGGCCAACATGTTGGTGACTTGCATTTCGTAAACAAATATGGTCGTATTGCTTAGCACCAGAATCGTGAGAATGATCATAACTGTTTGCACGACGACCAGTGCCCAAGGTTATAAAACTGAGAATGGAAACCAGTCTCAAATCTCAAGCATCTGATTGGCTGAAATGGCGACTGGTCGCCATTTCGGCCAATCAGATGCTTGAGATTTGAGACTGGTTTCCAATCTCAGCTTTATAACCTTCAGGCCAGTTTCCGTTGCTGTTTTTTCAGGACATGAATAATAATGTGAATCATCGTGATATTCATAATTGTCTACTCCATAAAGCACTGAATCATCCGCAAGAGTGTCATTTGATTTTGTAGTTGTTGTAGCTTTTTCACATTTGAGTCTGCAAAGAGTTGAAATCGTTTTACGTCTTATTCGGTAGAGAATTACAGCCAAACAAACAACAGTCAAAAGGAAACCACCATTAAATGTAAGAGAAATTGTTAAATTTATTTCAAACATGTCAATAACGTTTGAGCTTTTGCTATTATTATCTGTTTCAAACGTAATATCACTGTAATTTAAAAGCAAACTAGAAATAGTTCCATTTTGACAAATCTTCAATTTGACATCTGAACATTCAGCTGGTTCTAAGACAAACTTAGTGGTAATCTTTCTTACTGATAGGCAAACATCTTCCTCAGATATCACAACTGAGGAGGGTATGATCTTGAATTCTCTGAATAATCCAGTCCAATAAGTTACATTTGCTACCATCAGTTCTTTTACTTCTTCGGTTATTACATCGACTAATTTTCCATTCATGCTTATACAATGATTTTGAGCTTTATACCAGTCCGATGTAGCATGTATTATGCAGTATTTCTTTTCTATTGAGTTCGACTTTATACGAGTCTTTAACCCGTTCGTATATTTATCGACACATATATATCCGTTTTGAGACCCATTCTCACTCGAAAAACATGATCTAGTACCATATTCAATACTGAAATTTGTTTCTCCTGAAATTACTTTTTTTGCATATGCGCATTGCCCAGAAGTTTTGATAAAATTTGACTGATCAATACCATAAATTGTAATGACACTTATATTTAATGCAAAGTTTCGGTCTGGCAAGATTGGACACATAACAAGCACCATCCTTCCATTTAACAAATTTCCTGGGTACGCACTTTTGTAAAGCGCTCTTACACCAGCTGTATTTAAGAAACGTTTCCCATTCAATCCATCGCTTGAAATACAATAACATGTATATCCATTTATTTTGTCCCAAGATATACCAATATATAATACCGGTAAGCGATTTGATTTGTTGCATGGATTGAAACACGAAGATACACTTTCCCCGGCTAGTGGAAAGGTGTTAGTTATTTTACTTAGGGCAAAGTTAAAATAGCATCCATGCCACGAAACAAACTGCGAATAACTCACTAACTCTGAAACCCATGCAGAATCACCGTCATCATTCTGTTGATAATTTTCATTCAAAGTATCGCTGACGTTTTCAGTTAGAAATGTCTCGTAAGACAACAATCCGCCATAGTTTTTACATTGTTGTTGTGCAGAACTCCTGTTTACATGAACACTACTTAATACTACTACATGGAACTTCTGACTCCATTGAATCCATACCAATATCATAGAACAAATAAAAACATTGATATGCTTCATTTTGTTTCGGATGCATCACAAGTTTTAAATGTCGTTTAATACAAGACAGATAAAAATATAATGACATTGTTTTATCGATAAACACGACACCAATTGTTTGTGTAAACGGGAAATTAAAAAAGTTTCATTTTGATCAATGAGTCAAAGATTATAAACACGAGAAAATGTGGAATATGTCTTAATACTAAATCTGATATTATTGGTTAGATGTCTGCTCATGCCACATGTACGCTTTTTGTGCTGTGATTACATTCGTATTTCTTTGTAAAATTAACATAATCATGAACTATCTTTTAGATTCATCAACGAACTCCAGTTCATGTTCAACTAATAAATTATCCGTGCTATAATGTGTCTTACGGCCATGAAAGAACATGTAATTTGTTATCACAAGAGGCAATGGAAACTACTGGCAAAATCTAAATTTTTCATTAAAAAATCGACGTTTTTAAAGCTTTAAGTCAATATTTTTCAGACGTTCATGTTGTCAACTTATGACTTTCCCCACAATGTACACATCACTTTCTCATATTTTAAGTATAGACATGCTTATATGTATCACTGAAAAACTTTCAAAGGAATATCAAATCTTCCCTATGGGTACAAATTTTGAACCTGTCGTTGCTGATCTGTTCAACAATGTTATGAAGTAGACTTTTTGTGATCTCTTTTTGCCTAATACCAAGATGATATTATTACAAGACCTCGAGGAATCTCAACGATGTGTTTTATATAGAAACAACATATCTATTTAAAGGGTGAAATATGCATATCAGGAATCGCCACATTCAGAAAAAAACAGCCTCCCCACACAGTCAAGAAGAGAGGGGGAGAAAGCATGGTTAATAAAATGATCAGTTTCAAAAAAGGCACCACTAACAATAAACAAAAATGAGAACCCGAGGGGTTACCGCCTTGGAACGGTCAGTGGCAAATCAAATTGCCACTGGGGGTTTAAACAGGGTTCTGGGGTGCACCAACCTCACACTTGCCCCAACAAGTTCTCAATCACAAAACAATTACAAGTTGTCTTGGTGAAAAAAACTCTAACCCACTTAACGGCTTAACAATGTTGCTTTAATGTCCTCTCTGGTTTTAGCTATATGAGAACGCTGCTAATTCTGAGCGTGGCTATTCATGTTATGCATGTTTCACATTCTGTGTCGCCCTTTTGTTTTGTCCATTGGATTGTCGGTCCGTCGAAAAACTTAACGTTGGCTAGGCATATGACTTCGCAGTTTCATTATATTTCTTCATCCAGCTTTTAAATTATATGTCTTCTGGTTTAAATGTTACATAATATTTAATGTTAGGGTGTGTCATTATAGATTCTTGCCAGTCTTCTACATGGTTAACCCTTAATTTCTTTTGTAATTTTGGAAAGAGATTCATACTTATATGTTTTGTAATTCATAAAACGGTATTCAATCGTATAAAACAATTATTGTTCTTTAACTAATGGAATATTTTGCACTTAAGTGTCTGCTCTGCTTTTAAAATGTTGGCCTTACTGGAACTAAAATATGCCATTACTTTTCAACCAATGCTTCAACTCACAGAGGAATGCAATATTAGGTGTACTGCTTTTAACACGTAGAATCTATTTGCATTTCACTTAATTCCTTAATGACAATAAAAGCACTATTCTAGAACCTCATTACAAGCGTGTATAATTTCTATTCGAAATTGTCGTTATATCTCAGCTAAAAATACACGTCTTAGTTGTATTGATGTAACATTGTGATCCCCATTAAGTGAATATTTATACAAACTGTTTAATTTACTTGGAGTGTAACATATAATGATTGTGTAAACTAAGACTGTATCGTCTGAAAACAAATGCAAAACATACATCAGTGATTTAAATAACATTATGTTAATGCATTGAAATTTATGTTATATTGTACATCACTAAAGAAAAGTAAAATTATAGTTATCAGTAAAAGAGGCTCATTCATTTTCAATACGAAAACCTTTTTTACATATGCTGACAAATTTAGGTAAACTGCCTTGAGAAATGTTAACAATTTTGATATTAAAACAATTTCTAATAATTTAGACCTCTATTTAAAGTATCAAATACATTTTCATAGTATGCATAACAACTTAAGTAGTGATGATTTATTTGCTATAAATTGTTTTATGACATTGTGCAAAATAAAAACACCGTCAGGTTTAAGCCTGTCTCACACAGAACACACAGCTTATACGGTTGACCACCCGTGTAAACCGGACATACAGCCAAACCAACCATGGCCTTATCCGGGTCATCCGAGTGTATCCGTGAATGCCGTGTAGGATTTTTGAAAATTAAAAAAAAACTGTCATGGGGGCCATGTCCGTGTATGATCGTATTAGCGATCAAACAAGACCGTGAGAGACCGTATGAGACCGTACGAGATCGTATATACAACCGCATATGAAGTCCACTCCAAGAGTGAGCTCAACCGTGTCAATATCGTATATAAATCGCATATAAAAAGTCGGTGGGACCGTATGTAAACCCTGTAAATATCCTATTAATCGAGTAAATCTCGTGTTTTATTGTACTAGAACGTAACAGACCGTGCTGGAATAAACGTATGAAAATCTTTTGCAAATCGTGTTCAAAGCGTGACAAACCTTGCTTGACCGAGTATATCCGTGCTTTGTTCTTATTACATACTTGTGCTACATTCGAGTCTAAATCGTACTAACTCATCCCCAGGCACGGTTGGAGCTCAATACTCGTACCAGTCAATCCGTGTATAACCGAGTATACCATATTTGAACCGTATACTTCATTATTTCTAATGTAATAGTATATATACCTAAACTCCTCCTGATTCTGACGTCATATATTTATTCCTTTTCTTAATGCTAGTGAAATACAAATAATTGAGATTGTATATCAAACAATGTTACACGTGTGCACTTGCTATGTCTGATTTTTCTCCCTTGTTATAATGACTTTTTTCTTCAGACCAGGATATCGGAAAACACCTTCTGGAAATAATTTATTCAAACTTTAACCGGGCGGGCTAAATTACGATAAATACTTTTGCATTAGTAAAGAAGTCCTTTATAGTGTGATCACACAACTTTATTAAAACCTGCTTAATTGGCTGGCTTTGTTTGGTCATCTATAATTTACAAGAGTACCAACTTGAAGATGAAGTAACAGGCATATTGTTAATAGTGTCGCGGAAATGTAGAAAAAAATCATAGTCTTTAATCTTTATAGTAAACATTATATAACATTTATCAATAAGTACATGTGCATAATGATATCCGACATGATATAAACGTTGTTTAAGACTATACATGTATCTTATTTCATATACAGATTAAAGATTAACATATATTTCGCAATTTTTCTAAAGAAACACTAATATTAACTACTTTTTCTTATGAATTGGTCTTATTCTTGCCCATAGTCATCCGTTTTTCTAGTTTAATATTACAATAAGTCCACTTTTTCTAAATACACTTTTATCATAATCTAAAAACCTAACAATCTTTTTAAAGGTATAACCCTTTTTATATGTTTAGTCCGATTCTGTATGCCATGAGAAGATAATCAACTGAAAACAGCAAAACACTGTGGACTTCCTAATAAACAACTCATCATTAAATTTAGCAAAGCAGCGACTATTGTACAGGGACAAAACGATATAAACTACTTCATAAGAATATTAGTCGCTTATACATGTAAAGTTGGCAAAGCCCTGCAAGTGATTACATGGCGATCTCGCTAGTTAAATAAGTGGTCCATGCCAAAATGTTCTAAGGCGGACGTTCAACTTGGACTTAATGAAAAACTTAGCTTGTACGTTCTCGATTTCTTCAAATTATTATTTTATTTAAGCTATTAGTATTTGTCGAAAATCATACATTTTAAAACATGTCATCAGTATTGTCGGTGGTTAATTAAGTACAATTAATAATACCCTTAATACATCATAATGTAACCTTTCAAAGTAGTGAACAATTGTAATTTCCTCGCTTCTATCCGTTGACGGTGCTTTTATATTTGTATGATATTTTATTCCGATTCACTTTTGTATGTAAATAGAGGTGTAGGACATCGCCGTCTCCGCCCGAAATTAAACCTTTTATCTTGCATTTCTGTATCTTTTGTCGCCAAATAGTGATATATCATCACCTGTTCATCGCTTGTCAGAATTTCTGTTGGAGTGACGAGCTGTGCAAATCTCTTTACCGTTAAACTTGAAAATCGTATTTGGAATATGGCATCACCAAGAACACGGCGCTGGTTTTCAGTTGTTGGTGAAATATTCTTGTCTTTACATTGTTGCTCTGACCACTTTAAACAGAATTTGAACACCTCTTTTTCGGCTATGTCAAGGCTATCACTTTGCAAAAGAGTCAAAAGTGTAGTTTGTGAAAGCTGAAGGAAACCATTTGATTCAAATACACTGGATGCATTATCAAGAATGAACGTAAAACACTTCTTTTGAAGATTTTGTATATCATAGAAAACAGATTGTTCGTGAAAAGAACAGACGTTGTCAGTAGTGATGTTGTCATCTAAAAACCAGCAAACTCTTCGTTCAAATCCAATCAATGCATACTTTTTCGCCGCATACAAACAGGAAAACGCGTTATTTTCGTTTAAATTTGGACTGTCGCAGTACACATATCTAAAAATGGAATTCATAAATTCATGTATTATCTTAATTATTAAGAATTTATAGAAAAATGAGCGTATTTTTCGTGTTGTTAGTGATAATTTGTATCTCCCAACATATCAGCGCACAAACAATTCCACAAAAACATTCAGCTGTGCAATGCACGACTTAACTATTCTCTGTTATTAGATTAATGTTTTCTTGTTTTATACAAACACGAGAAGAAGACACGCCAAGTTCTAAAAATTATCCCCAAATTTTATGACATGTTTACACTTGTGGTGAATAAAACATGGAATTAAAGAAGCTTTAACGATAAATTAGCTGTTAGGTTGAAGTTAAAATACGTATTGCTGTGATTACATTGTGCATTAAATGCCAAGCTTTGTTTGTTTTACTCAGAACTGGGTTGTGGAAAACCGTTATGTGTGCATTCAAACCACAGCCTGTTAAATAGGGTACTGGTATTTTGCACCGAATCGAAGTAAGCATGCAGAAATTCTGTTTGTAAACATTCCGCGGTTTGTAAGGTAGTTGCAAATTCTATACAAAATATTGTGTGGTCCACCATTTACTGATAAAAGGCTCATTACTGTTCAATCACCCCAGGCAGTACTAAGTCTTATTGTTGTTTTTTTTGCATTTGGCGTTCTCAGTGATATGCATAATTTTTTAAATTTTAATCTTTTTAGTTTTGCCAACTGTTTTCTCGTTTAGAGCAAAGCCATTTTTATCGGGGCACCATAAACCGCTGATCATGAAATGGTGTTAATCAGAAAATACCACAGGAAAGGTTCTTTGTTCACTGCCATGTCCATACCATCCATTAGCATGGATCAAATTTGTTTACTGGTGTAAATTTTGAGTTGCGCTCAACCCGGGGCTAGGCGGGGTGGGGCAGTAATATCCATTTCCATTTCTGCCCATGAACAGGCGCAATCAACCCGAGCCTGCAATATTTTCGTATTTCTCGTGTTCTATGACTTTCACGAAGTTCCTTTTTCATCTGATACGAAGAATCACATTTCATGTATGATTCGAATCATTCACCGTTAGTAGCTAATGATACATATAACTTATTACAATTCTACCATGCAAATTGCTAGTTTAGCTTACGGAGGCTGCAGAAAACTTATTGCCACGGTTTTAGATGAAATTGAGGCTGCATTATAACATGATATAAAGTACGCTAGGGTAGGTTTAGAGTGCTTGTTCCAGCGTATTCATAGGCAATTTTGAGTTTGCGGAAACAGTACTGGTGCATGCAGTTATTTGTTTTTCTTTTTAGACGGATAGGACTGTGTGATTTACACGGGAGTTTTACTACCTCGAAGAAGTGAACTTGCTCAGGATATCGAATAAGCATCTGTGCATAGGATCGTTGCATTATGGAATAAAACGTTTTAGACTGCAAACGTTAATGAATGGAGGAGCTTCAGACAAAATCAACATAATCAACGATGTGAGCGGTATTGAAAATGAATGAAGTTAAGGATGATTTAAACCAGTTTAAACGACTTAGTCTCGAAATCATGGCCAGAATTGAGAAGTAATAATTTAAAGGTGACTGGCTCAATAGATTGGGAAAACAAGTATTGGACACTTTTCTTAAGTGACCTTTATGTTTGATGTACCTATTTTGGTTATTAAGGACAACCCTTTTAACAGGTAGTGCCCAGTTATTGTAGGCACAAATGTTATTCGCCTCTTTCGTGATACTTTTTCTGAAGAGGATGGGAATACTTTCCTGATGAATGGAACAATGCCATTTCTAGTTTAGACATGACATCTTTTGTGGCCAAATTGTGCAGTAAAAAGCCTGTTAAGTTAGGTCCCTATGAAACATTGTCTTTAAATTGTATTGCAAGGGGTGTAACTCATTTCTGAGGTTGTCACTGAGAATATAGACAGTTCTGCAAACTATTCTGTTTGTCCAAGAGTCATGAAATTGCATCAACGAGGCAATTGTTGTAAAATTTCTGTCAAAGTCTGCAATTTGATGGAAAAAACCATTATTTTTTAACCCAAATCAAAAGTGTGTCAAATTTCTGAGGTTGAGGTAATTGATAATCTTGAATCTAAATTGGGGGATGATTCTAAGTCAGAATCTGACTGAACAGAAGCCATTCAGTGATTTAGATATCAAGATTGCTACCGAAAACCTTACTCCTCAACAACTACTTAGGGTTCATCAAGTTTTAGGCAATTGGAGACATGTGTTTTCCACTGGTCCTACTGACATAGGTTGTACTAACCTTCTTAAGCATAAAATTGTCTTGGAGGATCCTACACCCTTTAAACAGTCCTACAGGCGGATTCCTCCAGGAATGTATGAGGAGGTTAGACATGCTCATCAAGGAGATGCTAGAGGCTGGTGTAATAAGAGAGTCAGAGTCCCCTTTTAGCTCCAATGTCGTTCTTATCCGAAAGAAGGATGGCTCCTTGCGATTCTGCATTGATTGGCGACAATTAAATGCACTCACTCGCAAGGATGCCTACCAACTTCCGAGATTTGATGACATTGTGGATAGCTTGTCAGGAGCATCATTTTTTCAAAGCTTGACCTGAGGTCCGGTTACTGGAATGTGGCAGTGGAGGAGGCTGATAAGCCCAAGACGGCATTCACTGTTGGTAATTTAGGATTCTTTGAATGGAGTCGAATGGGCTTTGGCCTATGTAATGCCCCAGCCACATTTCAAAGGCTTATGGAAAGATGTATGGGAGACCTGCACCTCAAGGAATGTCTTATTTTTCTGGATGACATTATTCTTTACTCCAGTACGTTTGAAGAACATATTGAACGTCTCCAGGCTGTGTTTTCTCGCCTTGCCGAGCATGGTCTAAAGCTCAAACCTTCAAAGTGCGAGCTCTTTAAGCCATCAGTGGTCTATTTAGGCCATGTTATAAGTAAAAACGGGATTTCTACAGATCCTGAGAAAACCAGTGCAGTGACTTCTTGGCCATCTCCCAAGAATATCAAGGAACTGCGTCAATTTCTTGGGTTTGCCGGTTTTTATAGAAGATATGTGGAGCATTATTCATAAATTGTTGAACCCCTCAATAGTCTTCTTAAAGGTCATGTGACCAATGGACAAGCTGGCAAACGTAAGAAAGGGTCAAAGAAGGCCAAGGTCAAACCTGCAGAGTGGTCATGGGGTGATTCTCAAGAACAAGCTTTTATAACTATCAAGGAGAAACTTACATCTTCTCCTGTTCTTGCTTATGCACAGTATGACCGTCCTTTTATTTTGCATACTGATGCTTTAAAATGGGCTATCACAGAGAAATTCCATGACTATCTATTTGGAAACAAATTCGTAGTGTCCACCGACAATAATCCCTTAACGTACGTAAACACTACAGCCAAGCTTGATGCTGCCGGCCATCGCTGGTTAGCCTCTTTAGCAGCATATAATTATGAAATTGGGTACAAACCTGGGAAACTCAACATTGATGCTGATGCTTTGAGTCGAAGACCCCAGATTACATCAGATATGGTTCAGGCCATATGCATGGCAGCGCAAGTATCTCTGCCAGTTGCAGACTGTATTACAACTGGGACCTGTCCTCTTTCTGCAGAGGAGGCCAGGGCTAGGTTGGATAACAGTCCGGAAACTGATTGGTCCTTTGCCCAAGCTCAAGATCCTGTGATGGCTAGGGTTGTTGACCTAGTGAGAAGTGGTTTCCGCCCCAGGGAGGAAGTACTCCGTAAGGAAGCAGTAGAGGTTCAGTCATACCTGAGGGAGTGGACACATTTGCACCTCAAGGACGGTATACTTTACCGAACCGCTTCTCTCGACGGTCAACAGGTACAGCAATTAGTGCTGCCCAAGTCCCACAGAAAACATGCCCTTAAGGGAGTCCATGATAATGTAGGTCATCCTGGTAAAGACAAGTCTCTTTGGCTTGCTAGGCAGAGAGTTTACTGGCCAGGATTAGAAAGGGATGTTGAGTCAAGAATTCAAAACTGTGCTCGCTGTATTTTGCGAAAACGACCTCAGCAGACTGCAGAGTTAGTAAACATTAAGACCACCAAACCTTTGGAATTGGTCTGTATGGACTTTCTTTCATTAGAGCAATCAAAAGGTGGTTTTGAGCATATCCTTGTCATCACAGATCATTTCACTCGGTATGCTCAGGCCGTTCCTTGTAGAAATCAGACCGCTCAGACAACAGCTAAAGCCCTTTATGAACATTTCATTCGGTTTTATTCCTTTCCTGAGAGGTTGCATAGCGACCAGGGTCGCAAGTTTGAAAGTAAGGTTATAAAGAAACTCTGTAGACTTGCAGGCGTGTCCAAGTCTCGCACAACTCCTTACCACCCCGTGGGCAATCCTGCAGAACGCTTTAACCAAACTTTGATAAGGATGCTAGGAACCTTAGAGACTGACCAGAAAACAGACTGGAAATCCTTCGTAGGTCCTATGGTCCAAGCATATAATGCCACTAAGAGCAGCGCTACTGGGTATTCCCCCCACTATCTTATGTTTGGGTAGCACCCAAGGCTAGCTCTTGATGCCTTTTTAGGGACCGACCCCGGGAATGAAGGATCAGTAGATCCAACTGGATACGTACAGAAGCTGCAAAATCGCTTGCAGCAAGCCTACAGGCTTGCTGCAGAGGCCTCGGCGAAGCAGGATGTACGTAATAAGGCATTTTATGACCGCAAGATCTGTGCCTCAAGGTTGGAGGTAAATGACCGAGTCCTGGACAGACAGGTTCACTTCGAAGGAGGACACAAATTGGCTGACAAGTGGGAACCATATCCTTACACCATACTGGATATTCCCAATCCAGAAATTCCAGTTAACAGGGTGAGGAGAGAAGATGGAAAGGGTCCAGATAGAGTTCTTCACAGAAATCATATCACAGTGAGACGAACTAGAAATGACAGCGGGATCGGACTTCAGTTTGTAAGATTGTGAAAAGCAAGACTTAAGATAACAAAACAAAAACTGGAGATCAATCTCAAATCTCAAGCATCGGATTGGCTGAAATGGCGGCTGGTCGACATTTTTGTCAGTCAGATTCTTAAGATTTGAGACTGGTCGCCAGTAGCAGTTTTATGATCTTGGGTTCAGGATTGGCAGGAAATTTAGTCTTTTACCGGAGTATTTCTTTCATTGTTTCTGGCTCTATATCTTCCACTTTGATTGTATTACCACTCTCTGCCAGTGATCCGTAGAACATAGCATGGAATACCGCACTGCGCATGCTCAAAACAAACTTGTGTGCCGGGAGTTTTTCATTAGGATGAGAACCAAACGTAAAGGTAACGTCCGACAGTTCTTCCGAAAGACAAAGATGTTTCAAACACTCAGGTGCTGTCATTTTATCCCTCCATTCATCTCTATAAAATATTATGAGGTTTTTATAATAGATAGTAGATACAGTGAAGCAATATAAACAAAAACAGCGCCATGGGGCAGTAACCTTTTCTTTCGATCAGAATTCATAATTATAGAAAATCATATTATTATTTGAATATGTCAATTTATTAAAAAATTAAGTCTAATCAAAATCCTCATTATCATCACCGCCACCATCACCACCAATACCACATTCCTCACCACTAATCACTTGATCATCGTCATTAATATAATCATCATCATTATCATCATCAGCAACAGCAGTATCTTCATCTTTTTTCTACTAGTACTTCAACTTCTTGTTGTTTTCAGTCGTCATAATATCATCATCATCATCATCATCATCATCATCATCATCATCATCATCATTATCATCATCATCATTATCATCATCATCATAATCAACATCAACATTTCTTCTCTTGTTCGTTCTGTTACACGTTTGACTCATAAATTAAACAAACTTACCTTTCAGTTTCTGTACTTCTTACATCGATTTCCATTTCTCTTTCCTCTAAACTCTATTTTATTTAATTTTGTTAAATTTGGATCACCGATCACGAGCAAATGCAATATCTTATCAAAGATACAAGTATTGTTATCGCATTGTGATATTTGTAATCGATAATTCGAGAGTGACGTCATTATAACAAAACTATTAATATTATTCATCCTGAAATTAGGTCAACATAAATATATTGTACTATCTGATGTTGCTCATATGATGGTTTAATGCTTTCTCACCGTGTTAAAACGTAACGTTACACATTCGGGTAGGGGTAAGAGATATACCTCGGTACACAGGTTATTGCGGTTTATTTGCCGACAATACGATTTCACGATGAGATTAGATAAAACAACTTTATTTGTAATATTAAATAAAACCGAGATGAAATTAGGCAATTAGAACATAAACTAGCTTTAATTTGCAAACTCATGAAAATCCTTGCAATTATTTTTTTTTACAATTTTATCGATATGTTTCCGGTACATTCGCTGACTGTTTACCGCTACCTTACCATAATATAATATTGCACAGTTTTCAAACTGCTGTGATAATCACTATTTGTTATTGACAGTAAAGTCAAATATGCTTTAAATTTGCATTTTGTGTTATAAATGAGAGCTTGAAATAATTGCAATTTATTGCAACATGTAAACTATCGCAATATGTCAGAATACCTTTTTTCCTGGCAATACCCATCCCTTTATTCGGGTACTGGTTATGTTTTATCAAATCGACAGGGTATTGTATATTTCTATCAGTTTAAAATGACAATCAGTGTTTATTGGCAGGAGATTATTGCCAATGTTTTGCTCGTTTATTAAATATTTGACGAAATATATTCACCGCTAATTGTTAATTTTTTCCAACACAGTTTCAACAAAACCCTGCACGAGCAAAACGAGACTTGCATTTCTCAGATTGTGTTGTTGTTCGCGATTGCTGGCCAGCTCTGAATAAGTTGAGAAACCAATATCTAATTCCTATGACGAATTTTGCTATGTCAATTTTGGTGCCCCTCTGGTTCTGAAGATAAGCTGCATGTTATAAAAAGTATTTGTGTGATGAATGTCGCACATTGTTACTCTATGATTCTATATGTGTGATTCAAAATGTACTCTTGTTACTTTTGGTACCGCCGTGTTTCATATTTTGCATCTCGCACCTTTGGTATCACTTTCAAACATGTTTAATTTAAACATATTGTCTGCTCTTTTTATATACAAACACACGCTCACAGGTAAATGTACATTCAGATGTATAAATTCAAAGAGCAAATGAGTTAGGCTACAAGTTATGCCAGCATTAGAAATAGCCCGGCCCAAAAGCTGCATGTTTCAAACAGGTTCGAAAGATATACTGAACTTTGCACCTCAAGTATGGTTCTTTATGTTGTAGTGCACGTGAAGCTTGTGTTACTTCTGTGGTTTAATAAGATTGCTGGTTGATGAACTGGCTGCACTTATGTCGCAATCGTCGTGTGTCAAATGCTGCATGTAAATGCTGCATTTGGCGCCTTCATGGTACGAGTGCGGAGGTCTTATACCAATGGTTCGAAACCTTCCGGTAACTTGCTGTATGAGCACTCTGTATTTTATGCTTGTCGTTTTTACTGGTATGCATATTCACGTGTTTTATTATTTTTTCTCACAATATGATGTATCAAAATGGGTATAGGATCGCGGAAAATATTGTTATATCAACAATGGTAACACTCTTAAATATTTGTCTGTATGCCAGAATCTTGTGATTTGAAAAAATGACTAATCGGAAACTTAACAATGGCTACATACTGAAGAACGGAAATCCAAATGACTTGTTTAGAAATTTTCCCTCTACTTATATATTAATTAAGTAATTTAGTATTATCTTTTAACGAATATTACACTTTATTTATTATTTCTTAATATAAACATGTATATGTAATCAGTTACAGTAAAACCCCTAATAAATAAAGATCACAGCGAAATTTAGTCCTCCTCAATATCGTATATCTTTTTTTATTTAAATCTTGATACATATTTTTCAAGATTCATTTTAATGAAACGAAAACTGGCATAATAAATTACGATTTCCGTGTTGTCGCTAAACGTACACAAGCGAAATGAGGCTTTTCTCACATGAAAACGTGAATGCGCTAGAATAAACTTATACAATGTTCTCTGCTATGGCTATGAGTAAGGTATGATTTATAACCCTCACACTGTTGTACTATTTGTTATTCATATTTGGTGTATGATTCCACATTGATTTTCAAATTAAAACATACGTAACCCAGATATAATTATGTTTCTTTATTTCTACTAAATAAACAGTCCAGGGTTGAAGGTTATAAAGCTGAGTTTGGAAACCAGTCTCAAATCTCAAGCATCTGATTGGCTGAAATGGCGACCAGTCGCCATTTCAGCCAATCAGATGCTTGAGATTTGAGACTGGTTTCCATGCTCAGCTTTATAACATTGGGCACAGAGTTTGGTACCAGTCCGATCTAGAATGTATGATGCAGTGTATTTTTGGTTTTATACATGTACTAGGAATTTCACAAGAAGCATATACGCCTTGCCCTTAAAATTTAACAACATTTGTCTGCTTAGTGTCATTAAGTTTACGTTTAAAGACATTTATTATTTGTTATGAGTTTGGCCCATTGTGACATATATCGAGCATCATACTTCTATAAAACAAATCTCCCGAAGAAGCTTTGTTGACAAAGACACCAGGAGAACCATAGGCAAATGTCCCATTCGTTTGATTGAAATACAATAGCATTTGTATCAAATTATTTGGTCCAAAATTATACGGATATAAAGTAAATGTTCGTCTATGTTGCATGGATTGATACACAAAGATACACTTTTCCCTGACATTTTACAATTGCTTGTTCCTTTACTTACGCCGTTTTTACTGGTAGCATCCATGCCACGAAACGAATGGCGAGTTGATATTTTTCATTCAAAATTACCACTTAGTACATTTTTCGTAAGAAATGTCTTATAAGACATCAATCCGCCACAGTTGTTACTTTGTCGTTGAGCAGAGCCCCTGTTTGCATAAAAATCGCTTAATGGCACTTAATGGAACCACTGACTCCCTTGAAAGCATACCCACATCAAAGAACAAACAAAAGCATTCATTTGCTCCATTTTGATTCTGATACAAACATGACAAAACATGCTTTAAAAGTCGATTGCTAAAAGAAAGATAATGCTACCATTGTTTCCTGGATAGTCACGACTCCAGTTGTTAAACGGGAAATTTAAATAGTTTCACTAAGATCCATGCGTATAAGATAAATATCATAAGAAATTTTTCAAGATACTTAATCTGATACAACTGAGCTATGATTTATTGTGACGAATACAAACAATAGTTTTTTTTTGGGTTCAAAACATAACTACTGGCGTCAAGGTTATAAAACTGAAAACCCGGTACAAATCTCAAGCATCTCACTGGCTGAAATGGAGACTTGAGATTTGAGACTGGTTTCAAATCTTAATTTTATCATCTTCAGTTTTAACTTCATCAAGGAAGCAACGCATTTAAGTGCTACAGTCAAGAGGAAACAAACATTGTATCATATTTATCGCGGTGACATGAATAACCGATAACTATATATCCACGAAACTGAACGACTCTCCGTTATATATTCTGAGATATTTCTACTTAGATATTTATTATTTCTAAAGTATTAAGGAAATGTGAAGCAGTAATATATTGTATCGATTATTTTTCACTACCGCTTTAATGCATTGCTTATCTGGAATTTTGTCGTTCATGTTAGAATTATCGTAACAAATCTCCCGAGTAATCCCTTTTCATCTATCATAATATGAGTTATCTTATAAAATGTAAGAGAATGCGGAAAATATTGTTAAATCACACTTATATATTTTATTGTCAGTATGCCAGAATCGTGTGACTTGACTTTAGAAATGACTAAGCGAAAACCATCACAATAGCAACATGCTGTGGAACTGAAATCCAAATGACTGATGTAGTAGAAGAAAAGGGAACTCTGAAAACCATCGACACGCGACAAATTTGAACATGTTTCAGACTCGGTTTGATTGAGCCTGTTCATGTACAGTAATGGAAACGCATATTATTGTTCACGCCGCCTAGCCCCGGGCTGAGCGCAACTCAATATTTACACCAATGAACAGTACAATTTTGGACATCCAAAAACAATAATGTGCATATGGCGGTGTACATGGAACCTACAATGCGGTATTTTCAGATTAATTTTAGTCCATGTTCAGCGGCGTATGGTCCCCAGATAAAAGAATAGGGTTGCCCCACACGAGAAAACAATAGGCGGAACTGAAGAAATGAAAAAATTTCCTTTTACCAATTGTTTTATTTAGTATTGTTATAAAACAAGTATTACACGTTCTTTATTATGACACAATGATGTATATGTTAGTAATTACAATAGACCCATAATTAAGATCACCTCGAATTTAGGATCACGTCAATAATAAGACAACTATTTTAATGTCCTTTCTAACACTTCTGCACTATTTGCTGTCCCGAAATTAAGACCATCCCGGAAACTTGATAGAGGACTTTCATTGTATCTATTTTGATAATTGACAGGTTAACAAAATTGTAATTCAGTTATTAGGAGTTAGGGCAGCTGATGCATTCTTTTTGGGTCACCTTAGTTTAAATGTTAACATAAAATAAATACAGCCGATTATTGTTTGTTGGTATAATTTATTAAAACAAACTAATCAGTTAATATTATTTCTAATTCAAGATTTCTGGTAATCTACACAATATGTCAATATCAATTTTACCAGAAATAATCAGAAACTGATAATTTAAGATTATTTTTTTACTCTAAAACAATGTAAAACATGATTGTCAATATTTGAAAGAAACAATTTCTAATTAATACAGAGGATACTTGTTTTTACCAGTGTAAGATTATTATGTCTTCCCCCCCCCCCCCCCTCTGGGGGAGACATATTGTTTTTGCCCTGTCCGTCTTGTCCGTCTGTCACACTTCGTTTCCGCTGGATAACTCAAATACCCTTTGACCCAGAGCCTTCAAACTTCATAGGGTGATAGCCCTAATTGAGTAGAGGAAACCTATTGATTTTGGGGTCAGTAGGTCAAAGGTCAAGGTCACAGTGACCCGAAGAGTGAAAACCGTTTATAACGCGGTTATCGCGGATCCATCATCCCGACCGCGGATCCGCGTTATACTTCCCGACCATAGTTATTAAGTGAATTCGCGTTATATATTCCGACTGCGGTAATAAGTGGATTCGCGTTATATTTTCCGACCGCGTTATTAAGTGAATCCGCGTTATATTTTTCCGCGCAAAATACACTGATAATTTGCAAATTCTTTAGTGATTAAAATGAACAAAATATTAGTGATGGGCCGACAATCGGCGACAATCGAATATATCGGCCCGACGAGCCAACCAGCGATCGGCGACGTTGAGCGGACAGTTTCGATTAATCGAACTTTCTTTGATATTTCGTGTATTCGTGAATTTTCGTTTGTTTGGGTATATTTTTTCCAAAGAAAGTAATTTATTTGACCAAATGTAATCTGCGACCATATGCAATAATGTGCGGTCATAAAGTCGTCTCCTTACAAGGTCTGTAATATTCTAGATTTCGGGCCGCAAAAAGCCGCAGATTAGACTTTAATTGTTTAAATATGGCCGACGTTTGTCAGGAAAACGAGGAAGATCGCATTAAAATTTACGATTATTCGTGAAAATGCAGCCTTTCGTACTGCTAATGTCTATAAATCCACGTGTTACAGCCCCACACTACTACAACCTTTGTAAAGCTGACGTCATTTTCAAAGTCAATATTCCTTCCGGCATGCGCCCCGCCCGGCTAGCTCAGTTGGTAGAGCATCGGACTGTCAATCCAGGGGTCGTGAGTTCGATCCCCAGCCGAGGCGGGAAAAAATTTCTCCGTAACAATTGAACTCGGACATTGCGTCTGAGAGTCATTTGTCCCTCACCTCTGATTCAAGTGAGGAAGCAGTCAGTCGCTTGCGGAGAAATTGGTTAGTACTGGTTAGAGACCCAGGAACACCGGTTAGGTGGACTGACCGCCGGGATATAACCTAGCTGTTGAAACCAGGCGTTAAACCCGAAACAAACAAACAAACAAATCCTTCCGGCATGCTTACTGAAAGTGTATTCAATTTCGGACTTATTTTTGTGGACTTTATTTTACGGAAATGTGTTTCTTATTCTGTGCTGATGGATGTTAACCATGGATGACTAGAATTCGGATCCCCTAGAATTCCCAATTGAATGCCAGCGTCTAGGCCATTTCGGTTTCAAAAAAAACAACAAAAAACAACAAACTAAAATGGCTTTGTTGCTGGTGTTACATTTCAACTGACTGATGAGTGAAGTAAAAAGGTAAAATGAAGACTATTCATTTGTGTATATTTCAACAAGGAGATACAGAGACTAGCTTTTTTCAAAAATGTTAGCTGGAAAAAGTTGTGGATTTTGCACATTGGAATGGAAGCCTGCGACCCGTAAATTTCAGCTGTTCAAGGATGGCAGGTTTGACTGTTCCCAACAGGTTACTGTCTTTTGATAACAAGTGTTATTGGACTCTGCCTATATAGTCTGAAACGGCTCAGCAGAGCCTTGCCTTTCCTACCACCATATCTGCCTTGATCAATATCACCTGTTTTAAAAAGACAGTAACCAGTTATTCTTTATAGAGATCTAATAAAAGATAACATTAAAATGATTATACATGTTTAGACATAGACAAGTGTATTGTAATGCTATTCTAAGTGTATAATGCGCAAAATGTATATAATTGCTTAAGTGTCCGATGATTGCCGATTATTCGATTAATAAGTTTATTGAAAGTTCCGATTAATCGATGTTGAACATTTCAGCCGATTGCCCATCACTACAAAATATGATTATCTCGTGGAATAATGGTGCAAACAAACTTGGAATATGATGAACTAACTGTCTATCGTGGCAAATTCTAACAAAATGACAGTTTGTCCGTCACTCCGTCTGTCCGTCTGTCACACTTCGTTTCCGCTGAATAACTCGAGTACCTCGAATAAGAGACCTCTATTGATTTTGGGGTCAGTAGGTCAAAGGTCAAGGTCACAGTGACCCGAAGAGTGAAAACTGTTTCCGCTCAATAACTCAAGTACCCTTTGACCAAGAGCCTTCAAACTTCATAGGGTGATAGCCCTTATTAAGTAGAAGACCCCTATTGATTTTAGGGTCAGTAGGTTAAAGGTCAATGTCACAGTGCCCCGAAGAGTGAAAACCGTTTCCGCTCAATAACTCGAGTACCCTTTGACCCAGAGCCTTCAAGCTTTATAGGATGATAGCCCTTATTGAGTAGAAGACACCTATTGATTTTGGGGTCAGTAGGTCAAAGGTCAAGGTCACAGTGACCCGAAGAGTGAAAACCGTTTTTGCTCAATAACTCGAGTACCCTTTGACCCAGAGCCTTTAAGCTTCATAGGGTGATAGCCCTTATTGAGTAAAATAACCATATTGATTTTGGGGTCAGTAGGTCAAAGGTCAAGGTCACAGTGACCCGAAGAGTGAAAACCGTTTCCGCTCAATAACTCGAGTACCCTTTGACCCAGAGCCTTCAAACTTCATAGGGTGATAGCCCTTGTAGAGTAGAAAACCGTTTCCACTCAATAGTTCTATTTTACCCAGAGCCTTCAAACTTCCTACAATGGATGTCAAAAAACATCTAGTATAGTAATTTGGTTTCTTGACAGGGAACGTGAGAATATATCGCAGATCTGAGTGTCATATTACCCGAGCCGCAGGCGAGGGATAATATGACACCCAGACCGGCAATATATTCTCACATACCCTTCCAAGGAACCAAATAGTTATTTTATTATACTGCAAAGACTTTTTCAGACAAAAATAATTAGAAAACATCGATTTTTTTCATTTATTTTGCTTCTTTAATGTCAAGCGGCTTAATTACTCTCTGAGAACCTCAATTATTACATGTCTGACATCATTTAATTTACCTGCATGACTTTACTTCTATAGAAATTGAATGGACTATCGATTTAATATTTATTTACAAAATCTAAAAATAAACTTATCTTTTTCAACGTTAAAAACAAAGCACAAATATTTTCTATAACAATTTTAGTAATCCGTTAGCATACCGCTTCATAACTTACAAGATCGGCTTCAATTTATGCATTTTTACGGAAATTCAAAACAAAATGGTGGACAACAACAAAAGGTAAGAAGCCAGAGAGGGAAATTAAGGCGTTCATATCTACGACCGATTCGTAAATACGGATATACATCAAGGGCAAATTATCCAATCAAATTCACGCGAATTTCTTTGCAGTATATTAATAAAGAAATATATTTCACCGAGTGAGCTCCGGAATTCGTATTTTCACGAGTGGCGAAGCCACGAGTTAAAAATACACAATTCTTGAGTTCATGAGTGAAATATATTTCTATCTTTCACTTGTAAAAACTAATTTTCTTTTTATTTTATGCTTTAAGAGTAAAAATTTGCGTGAATTCGACAGAATAGTTGCAAGAAATTGCGCCAAAACCGCTTGTTTATGATGAGCCTTTTTTTCTAAACGTTCTCATTTGGTATGTTTTGTGCGTTTGGGTACCAACGTGAAAAAAAATCAGTGAAAATAAAAATGATATTCCACTGTTTGAAAACAGTGAAATACCAATTTTATTTCACTGGGAAAATTCTTATATCCACTGAAAAGCATATTAAATTAAAATAAAATGATTTCTTTTACAGACTTAAATTAGGTCAGTATTTGAAGTTTTTTTAAAGCACACTGATAATATAACATTATTTATATGTTAACACTGAAATATGTCGATAATTGACAGAAATAACTGGAAACATATAATGACACTATTTTATATTTTCACTGAAATATGTAAATATTTTAAAGAAATAAAAACAAACTGATAAATTATGTAACATAATCAATAATTTTGTATTTTTTACACTGAAACATCACGATATTTTGTAAAGAAAACAACTACCGGGTATTCATTGCCATTACAAGGAGAGCTAATACATAAACTATTAAAAAACGTACGCACATTTAATCAATATCAAAACATACATCAATACATTGCAGTGAAAGTAACCGCAAAATAGACAAAACTATAATAAAGGCACACATAGGTGGATATGCTCCAAAATTATACATTTCAATACCAGACTTCATGTGTGAATGTCTGTCCTCGCGGAACGAAATTTGGCATAATTTATTACAATTCCTATACTTTCCAGTGGCACTGAAGCCTACACACGCTTCGCAAAATAGAAAAAAAAATTTCTCTACTATAACTAGCCTTTAAAACGAGAAATATGCATATCAGATATCAGGAATGGCCACATTCAGAAGAACAATCTCCCAACACAGTCAAACAGCAGACAAGAAAAGAGTTCACGGATACTAAAATATCAAATGAACGGATCAATTACAAAACAGAGACCACATCAATTAACGAAAATTACATCCCCCAGGGTTGCCGCCTTGCAATAAAATTCTTATAGGTATATTATTTCACATTCGTTTCCAAATTCTTAAGCAATGTTACAGTTTAGAAATATTTTTTTCTTTTTCTTTTCTACTAAATATATACAAGCTAGAATAGTGAACACTTTCGATCTCTCATACAACCAAATCGCCATGATCTGTTTAGTAAATCAAGTGATTCGAATGAAAAAAAAAAGAAACATGTAGACAAAGACTGTGAAAATAAAAAGATGGAAATATAAAACAGATCCTTAAGCATCTTTAAACATTTTGTCCTCTGTCAACTGCTTTTAGCTTTGATCACAGTTCTGTTTCAGTCTTCCTATCTAATGTTTGTACTTTTATTTCTTCATACATAGTTTGGTTTGACGCAGTTACTTTGGCTAATGCATTTATGTGACTGTAGTCAGAATTATTAATGTTGTCGCAATGAGCAACGTGTTGCTGACTTGCATTTATATGACTGTAGCCTGAAACGTTAATGCTGTCTCTATGTCCAACGTTTTGGTTGCTTGCATTTCGTAAACAGATGTGATCGTATTGTTTAGCATCAGAATCGTGAGAAAGGTCATATTTGTGTTCACGACTACCAGTTCCTGTTGTTGTGCTATCAGGGCATGCGTAATGATGTGAATCATCGTGGTATTCATCACTGGCTATTGCATTAAACACTAAATCATCCGCAAGAGTGTCATTTAATTCTGTAGTTGTTGTAGCTTTTTCACATGTGAGTCTGTAAAGAGTTGGGTCCGGCGTTCGTATTCTTCTGTAGAGAATTATTGCCAAACAAACAATAATGAAGAGTAAGACACCATTAAACGAAAGAGAAATTATTAAGTTTATTGCAAACTTTCTATCCGAATTTTTGTTATTGTTTGAACTTCTGTTATTGGTAACTGTTAAAACAGTAGTGTTTTCAAACGCGACAGAAGAATAGTCCTCCAACAATGCACTAGTAATATTTTCATTTTGGCATAGCTTCAGTTTTACGTCAGAACATTTAGCTGGTTCTAAGACAAACTCAGTTTTATTTCTTGTAACTGATAAGCAAGCATCTACTTTATCTTCTTCGGATAGCTCAGATGATGAAGGTATTATCTTGAATTCTCGGATTAGCCCAGTCCAATAAGTTACGTTTGTTTGCATGTGTTGTATCAGTTGTTCGGGTATTACATCGACTAATCTTCCGTTCATACTAATACAATGTAACTGAGCTTGATACCAGTCAGAAGAAGCATGTATTATGCAGTATTTAAGTTGTACTAAAGTATGATTTATACAAGAATTAGATACCAACGCGAGTGTATCTGTCTCGACACATATATGTCCGTTTTGGGACTCTTTTCCATACGAAAAACATGATCTAGTACCGTACTCAACGGTGTTATTGGTAACTCCTTCAGTAACACTGTAGGCATATACGCATTGCCCATAAGATTTTATAATATATGTCTGTTCCATGTTATAAAGTTTATAGACATTTATTTTTGTAAATGAGCCCGAAATGTTATTACATATGTTGAGCATCATACTTCCATTAAACAAATCACCTAAGTTTGCTCTCTTTACAGGAAAACTCTCATTTATAAAAGAAATAGGTAAAGTCTCATTCAATACATGGTTTAAAAAACAATAACATTTATATCCATTTCTCTGGTCCCCTGATATTCCAATGTAAAGTAAATTTTTATTGCATTGATTGAAACAAGAAGATACACTTTTCTCGGGCATTGGGAATGTGTTATTGTGCTCACCGTTTTTTAAGTAACATCCTTGCCACGAAACGTATTCTGAATAATTTACTAATCCTGAAACCCAAGCCGAATCACTATCATGAATCTGTTGATAATTTTCAATTAAAGAATTAGTGATGTTCTGGTTAGAAAATGTCGTAAAAGACAACAATCCGCCGTATTGTTTACATTGCTTTTGAGCAGAGCTTCTGTTAACATGAACATCACTTGATAATATTCTATGCAACCACAGACTCCATTGAAAGCATACCCATAATAAAGAACAAAGTTTTAAACCACTGATGTGCGCCATTTTAATTCACAAATATATTCAGCTTAAGAAGTTTTATGATAGCCGCAAATAATGAAGACTATGGAACATTGTTTCACCGGATGTTTCCGTTTGTTATTCTGAATCATATCACGGAAAATTAAACGGAAAGATAGCATACGAATTTATATTGTTAAACTGTGATCAATGCTTGATAAAACACACGCCAAGTTAATTTCTAAATGTACTTATATTATCAAATACCATGCGGCTAGGGTCAGCATAAACTTCATCACTATTGTAAGTGGGATGGTTCAATTGACATCTTAAAATTAAATGTAATACAGACATAGAATCAAAACTAGTGTGACGAATAATATATTTTGAAACATTGACATACATGTAGACATATTCAATTACATAATTATGTATACACATGTGACTTGAAAACTATAACTCGGTGAAGTGTCAATGAGGCGAATTTGTAGATTGAAAATTGGCAATATTTAAATATAGAAGTTATTGTAAATTTTTTAATGACCCTTTATTTTGCAAAAATATATAGAGCCGAACGTGTGACGACTAGGCTTGGTGACAAAAATTCCGGTGAAGTTTGAATGAAGTCACCAAGCGAATTGTAGTTGTTGTAGATATTTTGAACATGTTACATTTGCTCATGTTATCAATGGTATTGTGAATAGAGGCAAATGGTGCACCCTAGAACCTAGTTTAAACCCCCTGTGGCAAACTATTTTGCCACTGACCGTTCCAAGGCGGTAATCACTCGGGTTCTCACTTTCGTAAATTGTTTGTGGCGTCAATTTTGAAACTGATTATTGTAAAACCATGCTCTATTTTCCTCTCTTCCTGTTGGCTGTGTGGGGAGGCTGTGTCTGCTGGATGTGGCCATTTCTGATAAGCATATTTCACGTTTTTACCTGTATAATTTCCATTGTGTTCATCTGTTGAGTTGTGTGCTATTTTCAAGTTATGTACCATATTATTCTGTATAGTGATTGTAATGATATGCTATAAATTTTATTTTGAAATTGACCCAACTTTCTAAGAAAAACTCATTCAATGTGTGTGCATTACCTCTCCCAAATTGCTTAATGCTATGTGTTTGACTAAGTGATCGTCTGTTAGCGCTATACTTATAAAATAGATGAAAAGGGAACTAAAATTCATCGAACACGACAAATATGTAAATATTGCATGCTCGGTTTGACTGAGCCTGTTCATGGACAGTAATTGAAATGCATATTACTGCCCACGCCGACTAGCACCAATTTGTTTGAGATCGCAACTCAATATTTACACCGTTCAATAAACAGTACAATTTTGACCATCCAAAACAATAGTGTGCATATGGCGGCGGACATGGAACCTTCAATACGGTATTTTCAGATTAATACCATTCCGCGTTCAGCGGCGTATGGTCCCCAGAAATATTTGTAAATCAAGCTTTACGTATTAAATAATTGTTGTAATGTAATCTTGCAAACCGTTAATTTTTGAACGCTTCAATTACTATATTACTACACCATGCACACAACAAAATACGTTTGCTAATTTCCGAAGTATTAGTGTCCTTGAAATATATCGTAATTAAAACCGTCTCTTTTGTTTGTGAGGAGGTTGTGTTTACCAAATGGGGTTATTCCTAATAAGCACGGTTCACCTTTGAGCATCTTTAATTATTAATATAATTGATATCGTTGACTTGTCGATTTGTGATCTTCGACCTACGCCCGCGCATTTCATGTGAAACATGAAACATTTACATAAACTTACTGTTTTGCCACTGACCGTTCCAAGACGGTATCTCCAAAGGTTCTCCTTTTCGTTAATTGTTTGTGGCGTCCTGTTTGAATTGACATACTTATAACAAACATTCTCTCTCTCTCTCTCTGTCTCTCCCTCTCTCTCTCTCTCTCTCTTTTCGCTGCGTGGAGAGGCTGTGTTTTGTGAGTGTGCGATTCCTGATATGCATATATTGTTACAGGGCTTCCCGTGGTAGCGTGTCACCATAGGCTACTTCCCCTATGGGTCTTGCTCGTGTCTACGAAGGCTGCGACGCAAGTACGCCTCTCTGCTGCACCTCGGTATGGATCGGCTAGTTCTCCCTAGGTGCAGATCGATATATCAGCTACCCTTTAGTATGGATCGGTGGTATACTAGCTGCTCCTAACAGCGGAACCGTGGTATACTAGCTGCCCCTCGATAGATCAGTGCACCGGCCCTGATGTCACCGGCCTCGAGTCTCGTCTTGCTGGTTCAGTTGGCCACTGCTACTAAGTAACCGTTTTAGTAAAAACCCGTTCTTTGGATAAGCCGAACTCAACTCCGTTAATCAGTTAACTTCTTGTTAAAAAGCTCTTTATGTTACTTTAAGAAAGTTAATGAAAATCTTCTGTACTAACTTTAATATGATTTCCGAATACGAAAGCTACTAAAAAGATTATTACTTTGAGATTTAAGCCAAAAATTGAGCGTAGCTGCTCGTTGTAAAAGCTGATGCGAGACTGACTTTTTTCACAAAAATCGGGTTATTTATACAAACACTGGGAAAAACGATCAATTAACTTACCGAAAACGACCACCAAAACCATAAAAAAGTGATCGTTGACCGTTTTATGGTTAATGGTCGAAAACGATCAAGAAGCTTATGAGAACGACCAATAACTGATCGTAAGCAATAACAATGGCTATTATCGGCTTAAATGGATATTTAAAGAGAGACACATGTTTTAAATTAAATGGCATATAAATACTGTACCATTAAATAATTATTTGCTGTAAATATCCTCGGAAACATTATTTATCCGAAAACAGCTTAGAGACTTTCGCTATGTAGCAACAGTAAACAATCCCAAAATGCAACGTAAAAGTGGCTGACGGAAGCTGAGAATTGTAAATGCACAGTTAAAAATAACATTACATCAGCTCTTGCGGCGAAAGTGCACTGTAAATACAAGTCCATAGATAAAGGATTAAACAAATATTAGTGATTTTCAATGGAGAAATTGCATTTAATACTGGATAAAAGTCATTTACGATATGTTGCTACGGAACAGTAATTCGGATATCGATACAAAGTTCGTACAGATTTAGGAACGGTATATTTACGTAAATTAATGTTCATAGTGGTAAATTTTACTGCTTTATATTAGTTCATTTAAATAATGCCAAATGTCAACCAGTGGAAACATGGATCATTGACTAGAAATTCATAGACAGATCACGTAAGTCATTTATATGTCCAAACTGTGTGGATCATATCAATATTACTTTTTACTGATAACCCGGAAGAATAAGTTTAACAAAACGTAAATAATGTGCATTTAAATGCGTTTTCGTAAATCTCGATTAATTTAGAAATGCTCGAGTTACTTTGTGGTAATGATGGGTTGAAGTATGTGTAAGGATTTAACAGTTGTAAGTAGTTTTCATTTCACCCCCAGTGGCAATTTGATTTGCCACTGACCGTTCCAAGGCGGTAACCCCTCGGGTTCTCATTTTTGTTTATTGTTAGTGATGTCTTTTTTGAAACTGATCATTTTATTAACCATGCTCTCTCCCCGTCTCTTCTTCTTGACTGTGTGGGGAGGCTGTTTTTTTCTGAATGTGGCGATTCCTGATATGCATATTTCACCCTTTTTACTGATAACCCGGAAGTTTAAGTTTAACAAAACGTATATAATGTGCATTTAAATGCGTTTTCGTAAATCTCGATTTATACAGATATGCTTGAGTTATTTTGTGGTAATGATGGCTTGAAGGATTTAACAGTTGCAAGTAGTTTTCATTTAAATTAATTTAATAACCAAATTCATGTTATTTAACGTTCATTTTTGTCAATTTATAGCCTAACTGATATTCATTATGCCAGTTCGTCAGCCAACAAAACGTTGTCAATATCAGCGTTTTAAAAGTTATAGATGTAAATTATCAATCACATAAAACTTTATAAAATCAAAGCACTGAAAGTGCTGTTAGCCAGTAGAGCGTTAACATAATAAATATAAAACAAACCCATAATATGCAATGTAACAGCAATTCCAGTTTTATTCCAGTCATTGTAGATACATAATTACTGAACATAATGAAGAAACTCCTATGGAAGACATGCCATATGCTTGCCAAAATGCAAAAAAAAAACACCCATAATAAAACTGGTCAAAATATTAAACAAGGGGGTCCATAGGACCCTGGGTCGCTTACCTGTCAAGAGTCAGTGGTGCAAATGCAGTTGCCAAAATAGCTTACTTTGGGTCTTTCAAGGGCCATAACTCTGGTACCCATTATGGAATCTATCTAGTTTAAGGAAGGAACCGAGATCTTATAGTAACACAGTTAATTTTGGCACTATGGGGCCACAACTCTGGAACCTATAATGCAATATGGCAATTTCAAGAAAGATCTTATTGTAATGAAAGTGAATATCAGACCAAAATAAAGACCACTAGAGTGTAGACAAGCTTATTTTAGAACATAACCTAGTGACCTAGTTTTCAAGGTCACAAAACCAAGTTTCGCAATTGGTCTAGATATCATTGAGATAAACATTCTGACCAAGCTTGAAGAACCAAAATTAAGACCGCTAGAGTGCGACAATGTTTTTTTTCTATAATTTGACCTAGTGACCTAGTTTTCTTTGTCACATGACCCAGTTTCAAATTCGATTTAGATATCATTGAGATAAATATTCTGACCAAGTTTGAAGAAGATCAGATTAAATTAAGACCGCTAGAGTGCGGACAACAATTATGAACGGACGCCGGACGAAAGGCGATCACAAAAGCTCATCCGGTCACTATGTGACAGATGAGCTAAAAAGTTATTCTTATTTCAGAACTACTGAAATAAATGAAAAAAGAAACATTAAAAGCAATTGAACAGGACAAATACAATAATATTACAAGCTAGGTTTGATCGAGCAATATCAGGATCAAAAATGCATCACTGCCCGGAATGCCGAGCCCTGTGTGGAATGCAACTCAATATTTACACAAGTAACAATTTTGATTCATTCCAAACAACGGAGTTCATGTCAGGATGCTTAACAGTAAATAAACTTGATGATGGTAATATAATTGTATATTCATGATTTATAGCAATACACCACAACTTAAAGCACTGCCAATGGCCTTATAAATGTTATTTAGTAAATGAAAGAGGCACGTCAACAATTTTTTGTGTCAATCACAGTACGGAAATTTTTAGGTTAACACAATTATATTTATTTCTTATATTATTATAGCTTATTTCTTTTCTCTGTATTTCTCTTGATTATTTCCAATTTCAAAGTAATTATACAGGGACCCTGTGAGAGGCTATTTGATCTTGGTTTTATGTATAACAATGTATCAAAGGGAGTCAGCAATATGTTAATGTAATCATATTTTAAGAAAATGTACAACCTAATATATCAAATAAGGGGGCTCTTGATATTCATTTCATTAGCACAACCTTTAACAGACACTCTTTCTAAGTCTCAATGTTTTGATGAGTGTTATCTGTCAACTCTATTTAGACCCTTTTTATGCATGTACAGCATCCATCTGATCTGAATCTACGCTCTTTGAATCTTGATTCAGTGATTTCAATAGATGCAGATTCATGCATTTTGATGTAAAAAAATGAAATATGCATATCAGGAATGGCCACATCCAGCATACACAGCCTCCCCACACAGCCAAAAAGTAGAGAGGAAAAGAGAGCATGGTATTATAATAATTAGTTTCAAAATGGACGCCACAAACAAATAACAAAATTGAGAACCAGAGGGGTTACCGCCTTGGAACGGTCAGTGGCAAAACAAAATGCCACTGGGAGTTTAAACCAGGTTCTAGGGTGCACCAACCTCACACTTGCCCCAATAGGTTCTCGTATTACAAAACAAGTACAAATTGTCTTGGTGAAATAACTCCAACCCATCCATCAGCTCAACAATGTTGCATGCAAAAGCATACAAACATATAAACATAAGAATTTAATAGCATTGCAAAGCCAAAGGGCGGGTACTCAATGATCTTACCGAGACCAGAGCATCTGGAGTAAAATCAGCAAGAACACGATGACAGGGATAAAAGAAACAAATCGAGCTTCTAGGTTCTTTTAAGAAAAGATTTCCCCATAAACCTTCATAAACTCTTAAACCCCTGCCACCGTCGTGCAACCAAAGAGGTAAGCAAAATGATCAACTGTAGATGGGTTAATCACCAGGCCTGCAGAGCGCTGTAAAATATCATGTTGGTAACCTTTCTTTTTAAATTTACAGATGGTTTTTACGAATAACCGGGAGAAATTAACATCGCCTTTTATCTTCTTAAGTTTATAAATTAAATCTCCATAAAAAACTGGCTGTGAAATTCCTTGTTGCAAAAGTGATTTTAAACTGCATCTGTATTTATGAATTAAATCTGGATATCGGCGATAAAACTTGCAAAAGGTTTTCCTTAATTTGTGATACCGATAACCTTGTTTTAAAAGTTTTTCTGTAATGCAAAGATTACGTTCATTGAAATCATTAACATCGTTGCAAGCTCTTGAAAAGCGAACAAGTTGTGAGATATAAACCCCGTAAGATGTAGCACGAGGAACATCGCCGTCAAGCAAATTTGACTTTTTTCTACTTTTGACCTCACCTACTTCTGAGCTTGGGATCATTTTGATGCACAAAAATTTTAAAAAGTGGTTTACTTTTGTAAGAATGAGGATGAATATTGAGGTTATTGCATTTTAAATATGAAGTTAACACTTACTTAACTCATGAAAATTAATTAAAACAATTTAAAAGTAATACGTATCACTTAATACAAGATATGACTTGTGAAGATCTGGTTTTTACCCTTTGAAAATTCTAAAAAGGGGTCAAATGATTCCTGGTTTTCAAAAGCTACTGAAATCTCTGCTTGATCAGAAAGTACATTTAGCTAAAAGATCTAAACATGAACAGACTCTGATCAGCCTCCACTGTTATTGAAGTTGATATAATCTAACCTTGTCACACATGGAATAAAAGCTGTATTCATGTAGGCCCCTTTATACTGACTTATGCATTATAATTTATGTCTACTTACCTGAAAAGGGTAGACATAAAACATGGAATACTTGTGTTTTGCACAGAAAATCCATTTCTAACTTTAACTCCTAACTCAATATATGCTCATTAAGTTTATGACATGGGCAAACAGTGTAGAATTAGATCACCCTGCATCTCTGTGCTGTTTGCTCAGGATCTGCACTGTTCAGTTTTAGATTCATAAGGTTATTTCTAAACAAGATGTGACCAGTGTAGATCCTGATCAGATGGCACAAATTTTCAGTCTGATCTGGATCTGCACCAGATGCACATGCGATAAAAGGCATATATATAGCAGAAAGGGGCTCTTGATCAATCATTTTAGTTATGCCCCTAGTTATGACATGAAAAATCTTTCTTAATGAATATTATCATCTTCAACTAAAATCTATTTCAGAAATTAGTCTTCTTCATAAAGCTATTTCAGTTACTATAACTATTGGTAAGTTAATGCAGATAATATATTCCTAGTTTGTAGTCAGAAATGTTAATACTTTCAATGCCATTTGACTCAAAAATTATTTTATTAGAAGATATCATTCAGGGACACTAGATGCAGATTCTTGCAATTTGATGCAAGCATATTTGAATTTTTTATCACATTTGACCCCCGCCCCACCATTTTGAGTTTGTGGTCATTTTGATGTTGGAGAATTTAGAAAAGTGGTCAATTTTTGCAATAACAGTGATTAATATTGTGCACTTGTCCATTGCATTTTAACCCTTTACTTTTTGGCTGAGCAGGGACTAGCTGCTGAATCTCAAGGATCATTTTGATATTTTTTTTTTTTTGGGGGGGGGGGGGGGAGATTATGTCAATTAACAGCCAAATTACACCTCATTTAAGGGAAAATGACCCTTCAACTAAAAATCATAGGGGTCAAAAAGAGGCTTTTTTGGAAATGTCAAGTGTCAAAGGGTCATCTCCCTGGTCAAATGGAACCCTGCTAAATCCGCTAAAATGAGACGAAAATGACTTTTCAGATTTAGCACATAGAGGAACATCTGATTAAGTATTATGTTTTCTTTTAAATATGTTTTTAAGGGGTTATAATCAAATAGTTTCAAGTCATATCTTGTGTTGATTGAACTTAACTACTTATAACTTTAGCTTCATTCTAATATATGTTCAGGTGTCAAATAAGTATTAACTTCATAATTAGAAAGCAATACAATACATTGTATTTATCTTTATTCTTGCAAAATTTGACCATGTTTCATAACTTCTCATGCATCAAAATGAACCCAAGCTCAGAACCTGATGTGGTCAAATGTGGAAAAAACTAATTTGCTCACATCAACATGCAAAACTCTGCATCTATTGATAATTGAAATTCAAAAGTTGTGAAATCAAGACAGACATGGTTAATTTGCAAGTTCAATCTACACTGATTGTGATAAATTTGTCTTGTAACACCGATAATTACATGAGCTAGCAAAAACTAGGTAATTTAAAAATTAAAAATACCGGTTTCTCTATGTTTGAAGTGGTTGTATTGAAAAAAAAAACAACAACAAATACATTCCAACATTTTTTAGCAACAAAAATTATAGCTTTTCCAAAATTAAAGATGCCATATTATTTGATTTCATATCTGGGACCTGCTAAATATATTAATTTATATGGGCGTCATGGTCTTAATGCTTGGTTGTTTGTCTCTGACTCTAGGCTGTATAGTCTGTATGTTCGGGGCTGTTTAGTTCATTAATCTGGGCCGAATCACCTGACCATGATATCGTCTGTATATCATTGAGACTTGGGAAGCTAATTTCAGCCATTACTGCAAATACAACTATTTACCTCGTTAAGACTTGAAAACCTGGACGTTGTTACTGCCGGTGTGATACAGAATCAAAAGTGCTCGGTCGAAGTGTCTATATTTACATCCTCATCAGAAAATGTAAACAATATTCAGATGTGTGTTCATGCAGCTGGTTTATACAAATCATTAAATGCAAAACATTTATGGTATTTAGTTTATTGATCATTTCTGCATACAATGACTGCACACATGCAATTTTTAGGATACTGCTGATACAGTTTCACAACTCTTCCTGACCTTTCGAAACTTATACAGTGTCTGTAATAAAATTTTTTGTCGATGTCTGTGTTTATTTGTAATCCTTTCAGAATTTTCGCGTAATATCTGCCATGTTAATTCCACTTCCGAAAAACCACATTTTGCATCATTTTCATGATTTTTACAATTTAAATTCACACAAAGCATTAGCTAGACAGCCTATAGAGCGCTCTATTTGTTCAAACAATTTCTTCGAAAATGTATTAGGTCCCTGATCCAGTAACCGGTGTATACTAGTAATCGGTGCAATCCCTGATCGTCGAATATCTCTTAAGTCATCTAATTTGCATGCATGGATCTTCTGAAATTTTCCCGCCATATGTCAAATTGTTAAAATCTGCAAACCATGAGTTTTTGACTGGTAAGTAAACATATTTTCATCTAACAAGATTTAAAATGTATTTTGATTAGATCTTCCCTTTGTACACGTTGGCTTTAATTCCTTTACAATCCTGTAAAATTTTGTTGTGTCTTCTGCAATGTTCACCGATACCTCGATCAAATTATCATAAAGGACTTTCTGACAGAGTTGATATTTATGAATGCACCGGTTACTGGTAATAATGACATTGAACTCTGTCTCATACTTAATCTCGAGTAAATTATATGGACATAAATTTGTATTTCAGCAATTTCTTCTTTAAAAATCTGGTTTAAATGTCAAAGTAAAAATTGAGACGAGGTTAGAAGCAAAATCAGTTTGTTTTATTTTATTCTCTTGATAAGAAAATAAGACCACCGGTAACAAGGTCAGGAAGCATAAACACAATCAAAGGAAGATCACTGGAGTTGTGTGTAGTTTGAGCTAAACCCCGTAAGTATTACGTAACAAAACCTTAAACTCTCGACACGTTATATATTTTAAATAAAGCAGATATACCCCCCCCCCCCAAAAAAAAATACAAAAAAAACAACCAAAAAACCCCAAAACACCCCAAAACAACTGAAATACTTATTTTTTTTCGCACTGTGTCTGTGTTCAGAATATGCGTTCAGAATATTGCCATTTGACGTCATTGTGATTGTTTTACACAGTTTATTTAATCATTACATCGATAATATCAGTGTGCCTTTGTTGTTTTTATTTATTAAGTGTTACACTGATTAATCTTTAAAAGCAATCAATTTAAATGACATTAAACAACTGATTTACTATTATTGCTATTGGAACTCATTTCTGACGTCCACCGGAAGCTGTGCTTTGACTTTTTCATTTTAGGACACCTGCTAAAAGGTCTGTGATTTCGGAAGGCCATTTCTTTAGCCAACGGTAAACCGCTGGAAGATAACGAATCTAAGTAACTACATGTTAGTCCTGCTATTTTGGTCCTAAACATAATTTGAATGTTTCTTGATAGATGTTTATCAATTTGTAACTAAACAAAATGATGAGCATTATGCACGTTCGTCGGAGAAAAAACTATGGTCAATTAAAACATTTTAAAAGCAATCAATTTAAATGACATTAAACAACTGATTTACTATTATTGCTATTGGAACTCATTTCTGACGTCCACCGGAAGCTGTGCTTTGACTTTTTCATTTTAGGACACCTGCTAAAAGGTCTGTGATTTCGGAAGGCCATTTCTTTAGCCAACGGTAAACCGCTGGAAGATAACGAATCTAAGTAACTACATGTTAGTCCTGCTATTTTGGTCCTAAACATAATTTGAATGTTTCTTGATAGATGTTTATCAATTTGTAACTAAACAAAATGATGAGCATTATGCACGTTCGTCGGAGAAAAAACTATGGTCAATTAAAACATTTTAAAAAGTGTTATGGGTATAAAATCAATTATGCAACACATTAGAAAAAAGTGTAAAAGATTAATCTTGAAGTTGCGGTGGACAAAACTGTTACAATTTATGAAAGAGTCATACGTTTCCTTAAACAATCAAGATATATTTTTCTCATACTTAACTTACCTGCTTGAATGAACGTCAAGATAAACTAGTATTTAGCTTTGACAGTTCATTAACTGTTCACTGCGATGTAATCCAGTCACTGGTTCACTGTAGGAGACACGCAATATGGCCATCGGTTTTGCTATGTCATGCAATATAACTCAAATATGGCACTGTTCTATAGTGTTCTATAACAAGGAAATAAAGGATGTATTAAGCCTTGACACTGTATTTAATGTTCATTGTTTTGTGCTCCAGTTACTGAAATAACCGTGAGTGACTGTTAATGCGGTGATCGGTTTTGCTATGCCAAGTGTGCTAACCAAAATACGGCGATGGTACCAAACTTTGGTGCTCCATAAAAAGTAAACATAAATAGGTACTAAGTCTTACTGAGTCATCGTAGAAAACACACAATTCGGTGATCGGTTTGCTATGCCACGCATGTTTACCACGTGTACTGAAAAGGTTGAAAATAAAAACTGGTACTTGACCTTAATATTGTATTAAATGTTCACTTGACCAGGTATGATATATTTGACTTACTGGATCACCGTAGGAGACATTTTATGTGGCGATCGGTTTTGAAATGCTACCCACGCTAACCATAATTAATAACAAAATTATCTGTTTTCATTCTCGCAAAGAACACACATCGTGGTTTAGTTCAATCCTAATTGTATTTTTACCATCAAACTAATTTAAGTTCAATGTTGACATGAAAAAAAGCCGTACGTAACGTAGCAAAACGCTTGATAGTGCAGTGTTTGTCTCCTGCAATGTGGTTGGCATACACACGCATAGTTTATTGACCCTTATGTTGAAGCTATTGTATATTTAACTACATACGTACCGCGTAAGTGTCCGTCTGAAAATGTTGGTACTCCTTAATTCGAGAAAAAAAGCATTTAAAGAGGTTATTTAAATGACATCATAGTCTCTGGTTTTCCGAATACATATTTTTATACAGCTAAGATTTTTGGTAAGTGTTTACACGAATCCACTTAAGTTGTGTCGTTTTAATTCCAGGAACATGACTAACAAAGATAAAGCAATTTCGTTGAAGCTAGAGCTAGATGATGACTTGTGCAAGCAAGCCGTACATCACGTGGCTTTTCTGAAAGCAGTCGACTGTGTCCCAGCATTTAAAAAAGTCGATAACCTTAAGCATGCTTTGTATCGCTACGAAAAGTACTGGCTCCCTCTGGCGTCGGAACATGGAAATCAATGCCTGCTGGCGCCTCTTGACATTGAATGGATCTGGCATTGTCACATGCTATGTCCTAGAGCCTACGAGACAGACTGTCACGATATTGTTGGCGTGACCGTTAACCATACACTTTACCCTGAAAGATTAATTCAGGACAAACTGATGGAGTCTCGAAATCTATGGTCGCAAAAGTATCAAAGCGAAGAACCATTTATAGCTGATTTCACTGCGCCGCATGATCGTAAGAAAATCGAGACCTATAAGTCAAGGATATCCTATGATTTGGTTTCAGCTGCACAAAGGCAAAGTGTTTTCTACTACCAGGTTTCGCTTCCTCATTACACCGATAAGAAGTACTTGGAAAACTCTTTATTGAGGTACAAACAGTTTCTGTACCTCAAGACCCAACTTCCGGATGACTTTCTGGTTCCCTGTTACGACATAGACCTGATATGGCACACTCATCAACTGAATCCCTTATTGTACAAAACGGATATGATGAACATAATAGGGCACCTGTTCAACCACGACGACACAGTTAACGATCGAAGTGAAGGCTCAAAACTCTACACGGCTGACAAACAAACGAGAGAAAGCTGGAAAAAGTTCTACAATGAGTCATTTTCTAATTTTGGAGCCATGTATCGTGGGTATCCACCGAGAGGCTGTCTGTACAAGGTTTACGATGACGATTGCTACAAAGTTTGCGCAAAATTCTGTACCATTGCAATGGACAAGTTGATTCTAACATTGCAGCCAAATTGCATCGGTCGTAATTACAAAAACGTTAAACTAACTGCTACTAGTTTGGCAGGAATGCCACCGTTGTTCGAAGTTAAACGACCATCTGAATCCCGAGGATCGACAAGACTTACTTGGAGAAATCTTGGACCGTTTGTCTTTCCGACTAGATTTGAAAACAACATTACTTTTCAGCTGCACGAGAAAACTGGACATGGTTGTTGGGGGAATAATAGAGTCGTTGGTTCGAATTCCATTAACTTGCTACCGGAAGTGGATTTGCCAACTAACGCCAACGGTGGCAAAGCGAAATCACGGGTTGGATTAGCATTCGACGTTCAGCTTGATGTTGAATGGTCATTTTCTCCGCCAAGTAAAGAGTGTTTGTTGTTTCTGGAGAAAGGTACTTACGAAACTGCGATCATCCCGGAGAATATAAAGGAACTTTTAGGACCAGTGTCCTTAGAAAGGCTCCCGCCTAATACAGATAACCGTTGTCATGTTGCTTTACACAGGTTTGTTGTCATTTTCTTAGCAATCTAGATTAAACTCATCTCCTGAAAAACGCTACTCTTTCAGGATCTAAAGAAAATTCAATGAAACGTGATTTTATAAATAACATTCCAAACATAATCAAATAATTGCCTAAAACGTCTAAATATGATGGTGATCGCCGTAATTGTCGAAGCTTTCCTAACCTTTATGTACATGTATACCCATCAAAAGTCCTGAAAAGTGTTGACGCATCCCCTAAGCCTAATTTAAATGAAGACTTTTAATGAGAAATCGTATTTATTTCCTCTTAAATGCAATCATGAGGTCATTTTTGCGAACCTTGGGCAAAAGCGTTACAAATCATGCTTCGTGATTGACTTATATAAGGTATTTGCAACATGAAACTGATTTCCACTTTCATTACTTCTTGAGATATAAAGATACATTTAGATTCTGTTTCTAACGTTTAATCATAGTTATATCTTATACATACATGTAAAATATCTCCCCGTGCATTTAATAAGTGATGTTATCAGTTATGACCTTTAAATGTCGTCGAGTACGATATTTATGTACTAAGTTAAAAATACTTCTAAATTGACTTTGCTTTTAATTTTCGGCCTGTTTAAAGTTGGGTGGTTTCAATATCGCAGCCAATTTAAATTTAGATATTGTTCAATCACCTCTCAGGGAAATATACCTCCTGCCTTTTAAATGTTGCCTCCATATAGTTTCCCCGTACTCTAAAAAGGTGTCTGTGAGCGTTGAATGCCCAAAGCTGAATGACCATACATAAACGAACATTACCCACGACAACTCGTTCATTAAACCAGTGAACAAAACAACTTTTGATTGGTACATTCAAAAGATCTTACCCAATCAAAGGAAAATATTTTCCGCCTAATTCGCTTCACTCAACCGGCAGAAAATACTTTTTTTTTGACCTCACAGATCTTTGTACAAGTAAACAACAAAGACATACTTTTCAAATAATGAATATATTGTATTGAGCACTTGGGCAAAGCTGAACTAAAAGAACGGGAAAACTATACGCTGTTATACTATCTCAGCAATTATATCTTATTCATATTCAAATCAAGCTTAGATACATGTATATCTAAAATTGGTATTTCAAAACTATTTAGAAACACCACAAAGTATTTCAAAGCTTGATACAATCTAAATATTCGGCCATTTGAAAATAAATGTTCTAAATTAACAACTGGACATAAAGATGTAACAGTTCTAACATGTGTAATGCGAACAATTTTCGCTCATTCTACGTCTATATGAACGTCTTTCTTACTAACTGATTGAAAATAATGATGTAATGTAAAATGAAATACACTGTCCGAATCCCTTATATTAAGTCGTTCCTCTCTTCTAAGCATCATACCAAACATGCACAAACAGCATTCTAGATGTCACTGGCTCTTTCATTGCAATCATTTTAGGAGATCCAACGTTGAAGCCTTTCTAATATAACTCTGACCAACCTTGAATCAGTTGGGGATCACATTCCATGTAAATCGTGGATCGCTTTAACACAGTTTTAAATGATTAAAAAAACAACAATTGATGAAGTCGAATATTGCACAATTGTCCGTAAATACCAAATATAAAAGCTTTAGTTGGTAAAATGTCCTTTTCACCCAACGAATTGCTCGATACCCATCTATTCCACCTGATAAAACTTCTTTAATAGCATTTGGTGGTACTGTATGGACGAGCGTCTTTCAGTAGTTCTGTGATCCAAAGCACCTTGCCGACCATAATATTTGACAATCTATGCACATCGTCCGGATAACACTGAAAAAAAAAACCCAACAGAATTGCGTGAAACGATTGTCAGCATTAAATATAGCGTAAATTTATACAGATTCTATTATGTATGCGTGTCAAAGCCTACTTCTGAACAAAAACTTGCCATTCTATCTGCATCATATGCGTCTAACAAAACACATATCTTTACAAAAACTCAGCAAACTCCCCAGTCTGCCGACCCTCACCTCAGACAAAAGGCAATCGCTCCAGAAAAATTTCATAGTTACTAAGAAGACGCTTATTATACAACACATGCTTTCAAGTCTTAACCGCATGAAACGATTATTATTACGTCCAGCAGTAATTAAGTCAGCTACGCCTTTACCATAAACTGTTTAAATATTATTAATGCTCGTCTGTCTGAAAGACCTTGTTTAACGTCCAACAACGACAGAGGCAGCAAAACGTCCATCGTAAATAGTTTAAACACGAGTGCATGCTAAAGCATATTATCAAGCTTGTCCGCCTAAAAATACTATATATAACGCCCAAAACCCATGCAAACTCGTCTTCTTTTGTACTCTAATTTAAACAGAAATGCATGAAAACCAATTGGTAGTGTTATTAGATATTCTAATGCAAATTTGTACCAATGCTATAATGTTTGCGTTTAACAGCTTACATCTCAACAATTTTCCATTCAATCTGCAACATAACCGTCTAACAAAACACCTATATTTAAACACAAGCGGCGAACTTCCCAGTCTGCCCAAATCTCGCCTCAGACAGTCACCAAGACAATTACCCCAGACCTAACCACAACAACAAACCACCAATACAACAACACATACTTTCAATGCTTACTCGCATGAATGACTAACGTCTAGAAGTTATTAAAGCAGCTACGCCTTTACCATAAACTGTTTAAAAATTATCAAGGCTTGTCTGACTTAAAAAGACATGAATGTTTGTCAGCCTATAAAAGACCATGCATTACAATTTTAAAGACATCTATATCTTTACTATTAAAATTTAAAGCATATTATCAAGACTCGCATGCCTAAAAGACTATCCTATTATGTTATATAACCACAACTGTATCTACCAATGTACTGTATGTATTTCAAACATTATTTAAGCTGGTTCGCCTCTATAGACCGTGCCGTAAATCCAGCAGCAAATATAAAGGCAGTTAGGCATGCGCCATACATAGTATAAATAATATTTTTAAGACTTATAAGCTTATAAAGACTACCTATTACGCCTAGCAAGTATAAAAACAGCCAGCACCCACCATACATAGTACAAGCATATCAAAGCTTGCCAGCCTATATACTATTACTTCTCGCAATTATAAAGGCAGCCAGCCCCAACCATACTTAGTACAAACATATTATCAAAGCTTGCCAGCCTATATACTATTACATCTAGCAATTAAAAAGGCAATCACGCACACACACACACAAATAGTACACATTTTATCAAGGATTGTCAGCCTATATACTATTACGTCTAACAATTATCAAGGCAGCCATGCCCACACTTCACGTAGTTCACATATTATCAAGGCTTGCCAGCCTATAGCCTATTACGTCAAGCAATCATAAAGGCAGCCACACCACACATGACACACATTATCAATGCTAACTAGCATATAAACTGCAAAATATATCTAGCAATTATAAAAGCACCCAGCCTAAACCATATACAGTATACATTATCCAGGCTTGTCAGTCTATAGACTATTACATCTAGCAATTATAAAGGCAGCCACGCCCAACCACATTTATAACACATATTATCAAGGCTTGCCAGCCTTATAGACTATTACGTCTAGCAATTATAAAGGCAGCCACGCCCAACCACACATAGTACACATATTATCAAGGCTTGCCAGCCTGTAGACTATTACGTCTAGCAATTATAAAGGCAGCCATGCCCAACCAAACATAGTACACATATTATGAATTCTTGAAAGTCCATAAAGATCAGTTATTATGTCTAGCAGTTATCAAGACAGCAAGAACCACGCCCAAAGACACACTATCAAATCTTTATAGACTATGTATAATACGTCTAGCAGTTATAAAGGCAGCTACGCCTTCACTACACACAGTGTCGACAAGTTATCAAGTCTTGTCAGCCAAAACGAATTACGTGTATTTCATGTAACAGTTATAAAACAATAATGTCTGTACTTTACATGGTTAATTATTTAAAACCGCTAAGAACATTACGATTCTAGCATTCTAGATTTAATATTTTCATTTCCGAATATTATTATTCATAGATCAGTCAAATCGATAACTAAAAATCTGCTGCCTTTACTCAATAATGGTCAGACATTTGAAGAATCCCCAAATGGCACTATCAATACAACTTTTCAATTGCACTTTTTGTAAATCGCGCCTGCATAACAACCGACAGGACATGAAACTTTTCGCCTCAAATTAAGTAAAAGCATCTGTGCTCGAGTAAATGTCGCTCCAAAATTGGAAAAAGAATATGACTTACTTAAATATTGTGACTGAAATAAAGTAAGCCCAAACAGTTTCTGTTCAGCCTCATTCAAAATATTGAATAAAGTTCCCTAATCAATTTATAAACTATCTTGAAAGATAATTACTTATCCATTTACTTCGGAATCCATTGCACGTCTAAACAATGACATGTCGAAAACAAATTTTAAAATTATCTATAGCAATCTTTTGCAAATCGACCATAATTTAGCCAATAACGGGCTCTGATCTTTTAGCCAAAAGCAATACTCTGCTTAAGCCTGTCAACAATAACACGCTTTTTATCCTACTCATATTCCGTTATATACCGTTATCTCTAAACAATATAATCTATAAATAGAATACTCATCTGTCTATACGACACTTTCGCTTTCTGTAAAGTGTGACATCAGATGTCTGATTCTGTGTGTTGAAGATCCCCGACTTAAGACATTCCTGTAGTATGACAATCTGCACATGTAAAATCATTTCCGAACGACTCCGTGATGTAAAGCCGAAAAGATAAGGCACTTGTCGCCATCTGGAATCCGGTCGCACACTGTTGAACACCCCATGGTTGAAATGGACGATTCCCAGCAGAAAGATTTGAAATAATTTTCTCGTCTTCTGAATCGCCAGCAACTGGATTGACTGGTTTGATTGCACAGTTTACCGGCCCCTTTATAAAATTTGTATCCGGTTTCTTCCAATAATTCAAAGTGTAGTCCAACTTTTTATCGCCAAGTTAGCTAAGAGGTCTCGAAATTCAAATCTTCTTGTTGATAATAATTTGGTCCAGTAATTTATTGTACAATATGAAGGTTGTGTAACTTCGTGTATCCACCATAGAAAAAAGTGTCTGTAAGCGCTGAATGCCCAAAGCTGAATGACCATACATAAACGAACATTACCCACGATAACTCGTGCATTAAACCAGTGAACAAACAACTTTTGATTAGTACAGTCAAAAGATCTTACCCAATCAAAGGAAAATATTTTCCGCCTAATTCGCTTCACTCAACCGGCAGAAAATACATTACATCACGATTTGTTTTCAAGTAAAGCGATTGTTATCAAGAATTAAAATTTACTTATAAACACAAGGTAAGTAAATAGTTTTAGATGGTGAATGTGTCAATCTTAAGGCGTTGCTCCTTTCGTCATTCCTATGTCATAGATAAGAAAGAAATTATTAAAATCTCTCAAACGGCCCAAGGCAGTTCCAACAAACTTTGCACAAATCAATGTTATAAGTGTATGTTTACTTTGTATACGTTAAGAATTGTTTTGTTGTGTGTCGCAGATAGAAGTTTATGAATCTTTTAAGGTCTTACTATTTTTTTCTTTACTGTTTGAGCTTTTTTTTCTGAATGTATGAAAAATAAACAAATACTAATAACGTTGATTTGTACAAAGATTAACTGTTCATAACTGTATTGTGCCATTAGATTTGGATTAATTTCTATTTAATCATTGACAGTGCTATGACAAAGGACATAGCACCTTAACTCTATCTATTTAGGCTGAAGAACCATCTTGGATCTGTAGATTTTACTGCAAGAACTATTCACAGTCAACCCTTGATGATGTCGGTTGTGCAAGTCTTCTACCAAGACAAACTTTGCGTGGTCGGCCATTTGATTGCCGCAGATCAACTCCCCCTTCCTACGCAGGTAATGCAAAATGTCCGTGATCGGACATCTCGTTGCCTCATATCAACTCCCACTTCCTTCGCAGGAAAGACAAAATCTCCGTGATAGGACATCTCATTGCCTCAGATCAACTCCCTCTTCCTACGCAGGTAAGGAATAATGTCTGTGATCGGACATCTCATTGCCGCAGATCAACCTCTCTTCCTACGCAGGTAAGGAAAAATGTCCGTTATAGGACAGCTCATTGCCGCAGATCAACTGGCTCTTTCTACGCTGGTAAGGAAAAATGTCCGCGATTGGCCGTCTCGTTGTCTCATATCAACTCCCCCTTCCTTCGCAGGTAAGGAAAAAATGTCCGTGATAAGACATCTCGTTGCCGCAGATTAACTCCCTCTTCCTACGCAGGTTATGCAAAATGTCAGTGATAGGACATCTCATTGCCTCAGATCAACTCCCCATTCCTACGCAGGTTATGCAAAATGTCCGTAATCGGACATCTTATTGCCTCAGATCAACTCCCTCTTCCTACGCAGGTAAGGAATAATGTCTGTGATCGACATCTCATTGCCGCAGATCAACTGGCTCTTCCTACGCAGGTAAGGAAAAATGTCCGTAATAGGACAGCTCATTGCCGCAGATCAACTGGCTCTTTCTACGCAGGTAAGGAAAAATGTCCACGATTGGCCGTCTCGTTGCCTCAGATCAAATGCCTCTTCATACGCAGATTATGCAAAATGTCCGTGATCGGACATCTCATTGCCACATATCAACTCCCTTTTCCTTCGCAGGTAAGGAAAAAATGTCCGCGAGTGGTCATCTCATTGTCGCATATCTACTGCCTCTTCCTACGCAGGTAAGTAAAAATGTCCGTAAAAGGACATCTCATTGCCTCAGATCAACTCCCTCTTCCCACGCAGGTAAGGAATAATGTCCGTGATAGGACAACTCATTGCCGCAGATCAACTGGCTCTTTCTACGCAGGTAAGGACAAAATGTCCGTGATAGGACATCTCATTGCCTCAGATCAACTCCCCCTTCCTTAAGCCCCGGTCACAACCCGCCGTACGTGCAAGTGCGTGCTGTCTACGTGCAAAAACGTGGACCAAATTCAGGGATCCGTACGTGTTGAGTACCTCCTCCGTACGGATTTGGGAGCACGCAGAGACGCCGTAGCATTTTTAGTGCACGCAAAACTTTCTCTGCGTTCGAGATGCGTGTGGGCAACGGATTCACTACCCGTACGGGCAACGCGCGTGCTTTGTACGTTCACAAGCGCATAACGCACTGCCTCTGCGAGTCATTGCGTGGTCCGTGCGTGGTCCGTGCTTTCTCAGTTCAACCGTCCAAAACGCGCACATAACTCAGGCGGACCGTACAGAGCAAGTACGTGCTCCGCACTTTCAACGCACGGTGTGCGCACGGACCTCTGCGGTATGTAAAATATTTCGAGTAATGATAGGTCTTTCTTATATATATCACCTAACCGCGACAGAAATAAACTTACGTTCGCCGCACTTGCACGCACTTACAACGGGCGAGCGAGTAAGGACACCGTACGTGAGCCGTACGGCTTTCGTACGTTGGCATGGAAATCGCACGGAGATCTTGCGCTGTAAGCACACACAACTCACCACCTACGGAACGTACGATGCACGCAACCTTTTACACCTAGACGTGGCGTGCGGACCACGTACTCACACCTTGCGTGTTCTCTGCTCTTGCCACGACCGACCAAAACACGCAGCGAACGTAGCCTCCGCAGAACACGTACGGTCAAAAAAGACGCACGGCGGGTTTTGACCGGGGCTTTAGCAGGTAAGGCAAAATATCCGTGATCGGCCATCTAATTGCTTAAGATCAACTCCCTGTTTCCACTCAGATAAGGCAAGATGTCCGTAATAGGACAACTCAATTCCTCAGATCACTCCCTTTTCCACTCAAGTAAGGCAAGATGTCAGTGATAGGACAACTCAATGCCTCAGATCAACTCTCTTTTCCTACGAAAGTAACGTCGCTAAAGCACCTTGGGTTCTTTGATTAGCACTCTCCAGCCGACGGCGAAGGCACAAACAACAACATAAAGTAGATACGAAAGATACGTATTTAAGTCTCCATAAAAAATAGGGATCTCTTAAATTAACCCGATACCGATGTCTTGCAATGATTGTTACGTATATCAGGGCTATCCGATCAACGTTTTTTGGCGTTGTCCCGGTTAGCTCAGTTGGTAACGTCGCAGGAATTGCATGGCTAGGCGCTGTCGCCGTGACGGTGCGGGTTCGCTCCCAGCTAGAGACACTATCATTTAAGAGCAAGGAAGGTACATGAAATGTTCCAACTTTCTGGCCAACATTACAAACTGCTGCCCCCCTAAAGGGCAAAGCAAACTAACTGAATCCCTTCTGAGTCCATCCCTATATTTTATAGCCAATGCCACCAGTATAATTAGCTGTATCAGGATGCGCATCCTTGCAGACTGATCAGGGTCAATAATCCACTGAGTCCTGAAGTATTCATCATCTAGAAAACAGCCTAGATCAAGTGGACGTTCGCAGTTTGAGCTGGGTCAAGATTAAACAGTGTCAATTGCCCCATGTGTCTACAAGTAGTTCATCACATATGCTGTTTGCCCTTGCAGGTGTCTGTTGATCATATATCGCTGAATCCAAAGGTTGGCGAGAGGGCGGTACTACTAAAAAACAATGACGGCGATTGGGGCATCCTAACCGGAAGATGGGGCGGAGTAATCAGAGCGAGTAAGTTGAAGGAACAAGAAATAAGTTTTGATCTTATAAATTGTCGCTGATGAAAAGCTCGCAACGTACTTTGTTGTGATATAGATGCGTTTTGCGTAAACACTCGAGGTGTCACTCTGTTTCAATATCTTTTTTATCTGCGTTGCCATTCAGCTCCAGGAAAAAATCTTTGCCTTTTTATATAAACTATTCAGTTTAAAAAAATATTAGGGAATTAGTTACGATTAAAATCATGAAACATTAATTCATTGGTTTATTTGTCTTATTCTCATGACTTGTGTTTGAATGAAAAGCACTTAATGTTCTCTTAGACTAGCCTGCATTTTAGTCAAGTTCGTACATTAAAACATTATAAAAAACAAACCCGCAACAAAGACCTCTCCTTAATGAAAAAGCACCATTTCACTCTCTCAATTTACTATGAACGGGAACGAACATACTAATATCCGAAATTCTCAAACCGACCGAATATTTAGATACGAAAATCAGTTTCCGATAAATGGATTTAAGTTTAATTCTCTTGACTGTTTCGAATCGACAATGACATTTTAGAAACATTAAACAATGAGGTTGTCTGGCAAAACTTAAAATATTTATGTCGAACAAGCAGATGTTCGGATAGTGAAAAATAAACAGTTGTTTATGCAAATATCCGGATTATTCAGATATTCCATGCGAATATTTTAATACCGATTTCAGTATGTGTTTTTATCCCTACATTTTAAAGGTCTGCAGTTTATTACAAACCATAGTAAAGGTCACAAATTAATAAAGCCCACTTTTGCCCAGTGCCAATGGTGGTCTTCACAGCGAGGTTTCACTTTAATTAAATTAAGACAAATGCAATAAGTAAAGAAATGTCTGTACTTACAGAAAGCAGAGGAGTACGCGGAAGTCCAGGAACCTTGTACCTCCGGTTTTACAAAATGTCAACAGGCAAAACATCAACATTCCATCTAGGATACCAGAACGAGAACTACACATACACTTTTGAGTCCGTTTCGGTCGACTTAATGAAAGGCGTCATCAGTGGTTATCCGAGAGGTAATGAAGTTGGTGAAACCATTGCATTGGCGTTTTCTGTTTCGCTGCTGCATGTCTTATGTGTGCCAAGACCGAACGACTGGAAGGAAGGTGAGCAGGTAAGACGAAATTATGTATGTGGACGGATTCCATCTGACGATATGGCTTTTATCGTTGCGGCCGGATTACTTTTGGGAACACCGTCAAATTACTACATACACAACAAGTATGGCACACACATCTGTACAATGTGTGGTGGAGGCGGCGACGGTAATACGTGCACTGAGTATGAAGGCAACTGGGGGGATCTTCCCGGATCTGATTTTGACGGCGTTGCATGCGTTAGTGGTGAGACAACAGATGGCGGCGGGACTTGTGATGCTGGATGTGGTGGAGGTGGTGGTGATGGCGGTGGCGGTGGTGGTGGTAGCGGTGCAAGTTATGGAGGAGGTGGAGGAGGTGATTTGGGAGGAGGCGGAGGTCATTGGGGAGGAGGTAGTGGATGCGGATGTAGTTGTCGGGGATGCGGCTGCGGAAGTAGTTGTGGAGGTGGCGGCGGATGTGGGGGTGGTTGCGGTTTAGACTGAAAATAGTTGTTGTGGAGGACGTGGAAGCAGTAGTCGTGATGGTTGAGGGGACTGAAAAAAACTGTTTCAGATGAATATTTTGCATACGTTAATGTTAAGCTTTTTGCTAGTATAATTAACAGTTACTCTTGCTTTTTATTGATTGTTCACTAAATGTCATAAAACGTGGCTTGGTAACAGCACAACAGAATTATTAAAATTAAAAAAAAAATACAAATTAACACACTATGTTTTCGATTACAAAGATTAATTTTTAGAATTTGAATTTATAATCAGTTAGAGACTGTGATTTCACGTAGTAAAAAATCGGCGATGCCACCTTATTAAGAACCTTTGATGTCAAGTAGTAACGAAACTGTGATGTCAAGTTATTCATAAACTGTGATGTTGACCACGTTCTTAAGAAACTTTGATTTCACGTGGTTAAGACACTCTGATGTCAAGTAGTGAAGAAACTCTGATGCCACGTTGTAAAGACACTGTGATGCCTTGTGTTTAAGAAAACGCGATGTCACGTTGTTGAGAACCTTTGATGTCAAGTAGTAACGAAACTGTGATGTCAAGTTATTCATAAACTGTGATGTTGACCACGTTCTTACGAAACTTTGATGTCACGTGGTAAGCACTCTGATGTCAAGTAGTTAAGAAACTCTGATGCCACGTTGTTAAGACACTGTGATGCCTTGTGTTTAAGAAAACGCGATGTCACGTTGTTAAGAAACTGTGATGTCACGTAATTAAGAAACTGTGATGTCAAGTAGTTAAGAAAGTGTGATGTCAAAAAAAGTGGTAAAGAAACTAAAATGTCATGTAATTAAGAAACAGTGAAGTCTCGCAGCTAAAAAACTCTGATGTGTCAAGTAGCTTAGAAACTGTTATGTGAAGCAGTTAAGAAACTGCAAAGTCACGAATTTAAGAAACTATGGTGTCATGTTGTTAAGAAACTTTGAGATAACGTTGTTTATATTGCAAAGGACTCCAATAAAAAAAAAAAAAACAGTTTCAGGCACAAGTCTCGTTGTCGGCCAAATTTTCAAATGTATTAAAGTGTGGCCATGGTGGTGGTATTAATATTAAAACGCTTAAATAAACGCGAAATAATTTTTGTAATTGAACAGCGCAGTCTGAATGAATGAAGATCTTTTAATCGTTTTTAGAATTGTTTTGTTGGAAACAAGTATATGCGCCATTTAATTAACACACATATTCAAGTATCAAGAAATGTTGATAGCCGCAACAGTGGACCATGACATTTCGGTTCACCAAATGTTTTCGATGTTATTCTGAATCATATTACGGAAAATTAAACGGAAAAAAGCATACGCAATAAAGTGTTTAACTTTCCTAAATAATGGAAATATTAAAACACACGCATTTATATAAACATATAGATAGATTATCAAATAGAAAAGGGCCAGCACTTATGTAAGCGTGATGATTCGATTGAGATCTTAAAATTTACTGAAATGCAGTCATAAACTTATAAAAATTGAGACAAAAGTAAATAAAAAATAGACATAAAAAAAATTCAATTACACATGTATACCAATATGATTTAAAAGCTATCTTTCGGTGAAGTTTCAAACGAATATTTCGAAGTAAAGAGTTGACATGATTTAAATATAGGAGTACTTGTAAAAATGAGTAAGAATTCATAACTTTGCCAAAAATTTAGTGAACAGAAACTCCTAACGATATGCACAACATTCCTGTGGAGTTTTAGTAAAATCCTAAGCAGATTGGGAGAAGGCGTGGACAAGATTTTATAGATTTCGAGATTTTCAAAGGTAAAAATAACTGAGGGCCCATAACTATGCCAAAATTAAAAAGAGCGAAAACTCCTTACGATTTGTACAACTTGGCTTGTAGCATACTTTTCTGTAAAGGTTCAATAAAATCTCCCAAGCTGATTTGAAGATAGGTATGGAAAGAAGTTATAGTAAGAAACGACTAATAACTTGGATAAAAATTAACCGAGCGGAAACCCCTGACAATATGCATAACTAGGCTTGGTGACGAAACAGCTGTGAATTTGATGAAATCCTTCAAGCGACTTGGCTTTTTTGTTCATTGCATTCGAACATAAGCCTGTAGTTTGACGAAAGTTGAAACGAGGTCGAGGTGGTAATAAAGCGACGTTTCTTTCATAAAATGATATACGAGTGTCTATTATTTTGAATATGTGTGTTTTTTTCAGTTAGAAAGTGCATTAAGCTCACTATGTTCTCTTTTGCACCATTTATTTTAAAATAGGTTTAAAGACTCAGCAATTTCTGCACGACATGACTTAAAATCAATTTTGGATGGAATTGTATCTTTGGGACCTTTAGAAATTAAATTACGAATTCTAGAGTCTTTGATTACATTAAGATCACCGGTAACAAATGACCGACAGGCGTATAGCAAGCAATATTAAGAAGTTAAACACTCTCAAGATTTTGGTGTATTATCATGATCTGTAAATCAGAGGTAATTTTATTGTAATTAAAATAATATTTCTAGTTGGTTTGTTGTATTTATAAAAAACCATAGGCGATTGAGTATTCTTAAAATAATTAGGAACAGCCGATTGAGCTGTTTTATATTTAAATATACTAGTAAGGTATCCAACATAATTACTCTTTGAAGGGCCATACACTGACCATTGATACCACGTCAAAATACCTCGGAGTAAACATCAACAAGGACCTCTCATGGAACACCCACATCGACATCATAGTGAAGAAGGGCAACAACACTCTTGGCTTCCTGCGCCGAAACCTTAGAGTAAGCAGCAAAGAGACCAAAGCATGTGCCTACATATCACTGGTGAGACCTTCCCTCGAACGAATACTGCTCCACGGTGTGGAACCCATACACCAAAGACAGGGTCAACAAAATTGAGATGGTACAAAGAAGAGCTGCCAGATATGTGACCAACAGATATCACAACACCAGCAGTGTATCATCCATGATAGACCATCTTGGGTGGGAGACTCTAGAATCAAGGCGTACTAAGGCACAACTTACCATGCTCAATAAGATTATCTAAGACCTGATAGATATATCTGCTGATGAGTACTTGACTCCAGCATCAGGAAATACAAGATCGAACCACAGCAAGAAGTTACGCCAACCAACTACATCAACAGCGTATCACAAGAACTCATTCTTCCCACGTACCATCTCTATATGGAATAAATTACCAGCAACCGTAGCAGAAGCCCCTGACTTGGTATCCTTCAAGCAGTGACTTTCAAAACTACACCTCTAGAACTGCAGCCAGCGCCCAGCAACAAGTACCTCCTAGTGATTCTCAGAGCTGAGCCGGCCGCGGCCACCGTTACCGGAGAGGTTTGAGTTGAAGGGGCGAAAACGTAGCTGGTCACATTTTTCAGCTTAACTCTAACTTTTAACTATCAATCTCTTCTTACTTTCCTATTTACTTCACTACTATTTCTTATTCTATGACCTGAAACCACACTCAAGTGTGACTGAGACGATGTACCATGTAGATGTAGAAAGACAATAAAATCTACATTAAAACCCCGCTAGTGAGATCACTTGGCGGTCTGAAAAAAGTGGTCTTAATAGCGGGGTGGTCTCAATATAGGGGTGGGACCATTTGATAATCAAAAAGTAAAAAAAAAATCAATTTATTCATAAATCAATTCATTCTTTTAAAAAAATCTTAAATCAATTCATTCATAAATTCACTTATTAAATCAGCCTTTCAGTCCTCATTTAATTTATTTTTTTTAATAAAACAATGTCGAAGAAAATATTTATTTGCTTGATCGATCTGTACCTGAGATTTGCCAACGCCAAATTTCTCTGCCAACTTGCTTTGGCTTTGACCTTAACTTTCTTTGATTAGCTGCACTTTCTCAGTAAGAGAAAGTTCTCTATGAGGTTTCGACATTTTGCAGCTTTCTATTCTTATTTCATTTAAAATTGTTATTAACTGATTAAACAGATGCAAAAAAAAGATCTGTAAAGTCAACCAATCTTTAAAATCGAAAAATCGATTTACTTAATAAAAACACAATAAATCATACAATTAAATAACTTAGTGCAAATAAGTGTCAATTAGCGTAAATAAATGCAACAGACAATGGATTAATCTCTTGTCAAAACATCCTCATTATCGATTTTCGCAGTTTAACGAATGCCGCAAAGCGTTGTTTTGTTTATGTCGTAAATTGATAGGTATAAAGAATAGACGCGCGATCAAACGCGACCAAACCGTGATAAGCATGGTCGGATTTTTGGGGTCAATTTATTCATAATTCGACACTTTCGGACTGTTTTAAGTGGTCGCATTACGGAATAGCGGGGTGACCGTAATATCTGGGGTTCCGACCATTGAATATATAGCAAAAAAAAAATCGGGTCTTTCAAAAATTGCCCGTTATAGCGAGGTGGTCTCATTTACGGGGTGGTCGTAAGGCGGGGTTTTACTGTATTCCTTTATTTAGAAAAAAAGGAAATGTCGGTTATAAATGTCAATGTGTGGCCTGAGAACATGCCGAGTATAACACTGAATGAGACTAGCAACCTCGCAAAATGGATGGGTTCTAATGACGATTTATTAAAATGTGTATTAAAGTGTGGCCATGGTGGCGGTATTAATATTAAACGCTTAAATAAACACGAAATAATTTTTGTAATTGAACAGCGCAGTCTGAATGAATGAAAATCTTTTACTCTTTTTTAGAATTGTTTTGTTGAAAACAAGTATATGCGCCATTTAATTTACACACATATTCAAGTATCAAGAAATGTTGATATCCGCAACAGTGGACCATGACATTTCGGTTCACCAAATGTTTTCGATGTTATTCTGAATCATGTTACGGAAAATTAAACGGAAAAAAGCATACGCAAATAAAGTGTTTAACTTTCCTAAATACCGGAAATATTAAAACACACGCATTTGTATAAACATCTAGATAGATTATCACATAGAAAAGGGCCAGCACTTATGTAAGCGTGGTGATTCGATTGAGATCTTAAAATTTTCTGAAATGCAGTCGTAAACTTATAAACATTGAAACATTGAAATAAAAAATAGACATAGGCATATTCAATTACACATGTATACCAATATGATTTAAAAGCTATCTTTCGGTGAAGTTTCAACCGAAGATTTCGAAGTTAAGAGTTGACATGATTTAAATATAGGAGTAATTGTAAAAATGAGTAAGAATTCATAACTTTGCCAAAAATTTAGTGAACAGAAACTCCTAACGATATGCACAACATTCCTGTGGAGTTTTAGTAAAATCCTAAGCAGATTGGGAGAAGGCGTGGACAAGATTTTATAGATTTCGAGATTTTCAAAGGTAAAAATAACTGAGGGCCCATAACTATGCCAAAATTAAAAAGAGCGAAAACTCCTTACGATTTGTACAACTTGGCTTGTAGCAAACTTTTCTGTAAAGGTTCAATAAAATCTCCCAAGCTGATTTGAAGATAGGTATGGAAAGAAGTTATAGTAAGAAACGACTAATAACTTGGATAAAAATTAACCGAGCGGAAACCCCTGACAATATGCATAACTAGGCTTGGTGACGAAACAGCTGTGAATTTGATGAAATCCTTCAAGCGACTTGGCTTTTTTGTTCATTGCATTCCAACATAAGCCTGTAGTTTGACGAAAGTTGAAACGAGGTCGAGGTGGTAATAAAGCGACGTTTCTTTAATAAAATGATTTACGAGTGTCTATTATTTTGAATATGTGGTTGTTTTTTTCAGTTAGAAAGTGCATTAAGCTCACTATGTTCTCTTTTGCACCATTTTTTGGAGAATAGGTTTAAAGACTCAGCAATTTCTGCACGACATGAATGAAAATCAATTTTGGATGGAATTCTATCGTTGGGACCTTTAGAAATTAAATTACGAATTCTAGAGTCTTTGATTACATTAAGATCACCGGTAACAAATGACCGACAGGCGTATAGCATTATTAAGAAGTTAAACACTCTCAAGATTTTGGTGTATTATCATGATCTGTAAATCAGAGGTAATTTTATTGTAATTAAAAATAGTTTTTCTAGTTGGTTTGTTGTATTTATAAAAAACCATAGGCGATTCAGTATTCTTAAAATAATAAGGAACAGCCGATTGAGCTGTTTTATATTTAAATATACTAGTAAGGTACATGTATCTAACATAATTACTCTTTGAAGGGCCATACACTGACCATTGATACCACGTCAAAATACCTCGGAGTAAACATCAACAAGGACCTCTCATCGAACACCCACATCGACATCATAGTGAAGAAGGGCAACAGCACTCTTGGCTTCCTGCGCCGAAACCTTAGAGCAAGCAGCGAAGAGACCAAAGCATAAGCCTACATATCACTGGTGAGACCTTCCCTCGAATACTGCTCCACAGTGTAGAACCCATACACCAAAGACAGGGTCAACAAATTGAGATGGTACAAAGAAGAGCTGCCAGATATTTGACCAACAGATATCACAACACCAGCAGTGTATCATCCATGATAGACCATCTTGGGTGGGAGACCCTAGAATCAAGGCGTACTAAGGCACAACTTACCATGCTCTATAAGATCATCTAAGACCTGATAGATATATCTGCTGATGAGTACTTGACTCCAGCATCAGGAAATACAAGATCGAACCACATCAAGAAGTTACGCCAACCAACTACATCAACAGCGTATCACAAGAACTCCTTCTTCCCACGTACCATCTCTATATGGAATAAATTACCAGCAACCGTAGCAGAAGCCCCTGACTTGGTATCCTTCAAGCAGGGACTTTCAAAACTACACTTCTAGAACTGCAGCCAGCGCCCAGCTACAAGTACCTCCTAGTGATTCTCAGAGCTGAGCCGGCCGCGGCTACCGTAACCGGAGAGGTTTGAGTTGAAGGGGCGAAAATGTAGCTGGTCAAATCTTTCAGCTTAACTCTAACTTTTAACTATCAATCTCTTCTTACTTACCTATTTACTTCACTTCTATTTCTTATTCTATGACCTGAAACCACCCGTCGCGTAATAGTCAAGTATGACTGAGACGATGTACCATGTAGATGTAGAAGGTCAATAAAATCTATTCCTGTATTTAGAAAAAAATAAGGAAATGTCGGTTATAAATGTCAATGTGTGGCCTGAAAACATGCCGAGTATAACACTGAATGAGACTAGCAACCTCGCAAAATGGATGGGTTCTAATGACGATTTATTAAAATGTGTATTAAAGTGTGGCCATGGTGGCGGTATTAAACTTAAACGCTTAAATAAACGCGTAATAATTTTGTAATTGAACAGCGCAGTCTGAAGGAATGAAGATCTTTTTATCTTTTTTAGAATTGTTTTGTTGAAAACAAGTATATGCGCCATTTAATTTACACACAAATTCAAGTATCAAGAAATGTTGATAGCCGCAACAGTGGACCATGACATTTCGGTTCACCAAATGTTTTCGATGTTATTCTGAATCATATTACGGAAAATTAAACGGAAAAAAACATACGCAGAAAAAATTGTTTAACTTTACTAAATGCTGGAAATATTAAAACACACGCATTTATATAAACATCTAGATAGATTATCAAAAAGAAAAGGGCCAGCATTTATGTAAGCGTGGTGATTCGATTGAAATCTTAAAATTTACTGAAATGCATTCATAAACTTACAAACATTGAGACAAAAGTAAATAAAAAATAGACATAGGCATATTCAATTACACATGTATACAAATATAATTTAAAAGCTATCGTTCGGTGAAGTTTCAAACGAAGACTACGAAGTAAAGAGTTGACAAGAATTAAATATATACGTAATAATTGTAAAAATGAATAAGAATTCATAACTTTGCCAAAAATATAGCGAACAGAAACTCCTACCGATATGCACAACATTCCTGTGAAGTTTCAATAAAATCCTAAGCGGATAAGGAGTAGGTGTGGACAAGATTTCATAGATTTCAAGATTTTCAAAGGTAAAAATAACTAAGGGCCCATAACTATGCCAAAATTAAAAAGAGCGAAAACTTCTTACGATATGTACAACTATGCTTGTAGCAAACTTTTCTGTAAAGGTTCGATAAAATCTCCCGAGCGGATTTGAAGATAGGTTTGGAAAGAAGTTATAGTAAGAAACGACTAAAAACTCTGTTAAAAATTATCCGAGCGGAAACCCCCGCCAATATGCACAACTAGGCTTGATGACGAAACTGCTGTGAATTTCAATAAAGTGCTTCAAGCGACTTGGCTTTTTTGTTCGTTGCATTCGAACCAAAGCCTGTAGATTGAAGTTTCAAAAGAGATGAAGCGAGTGCGCTATTTAACCTGCAGACAGACGGACGAAAGGACAGTGTATTTCTATATGACTTACTTTGGGGGGGGGGGGGGGCATACAGTGCTTTGACCTTTAACTGAAAGTAGACAACTTTCTAAGAAAAACTCATTCAAAGCATGTGCATTACCACTTTCAAATTGCAAATGCTATGTGTTTGACTAAGTGATAATCTAGTAGGTTTAAACTTATAAATCAGATATAAAAATATTTGTAAAAACAAATTTTTATCAGTGTTGAAATGTTATCTTCTTGCATACCAGATCAGGTCATCCGGTTATTTCACCCGTGTAGGAAATTTCGATTCTACACCCCCTCGTGTAGAATGAGTCACGTGAATGACGTCATATATACAAGTTATTGACGTCATTTATAAAAACGGCTAGCGTTAAGGTAGAGTATGCCTAAAAAATTCCCGCGTTTTTTTGGCCGATTTCGGATTATTACGTCACACAACTTTCGGTTTATAAATTTTATTATTTTTTTACTCTGTTTAGTTTAACTATTTGAAAAGGCATTCTACGTAATGGAAATTCAATAATATAAAGAAATTTTCACCTCTTTTTAAAAAATAGAACGTTTTTACAAGAAATGTGATTATTGACGGATGGTACCGAATAGTTTACGGCATTACGGAAATTGTACGGAAATTGCCGAAATCGGCCAAAAAACGCGGGAATTTTTTTAGACATCCTCTACCTTAATGTCAATATTTCAGCATAAGGAAAATAAAAAAGTTTGTATACATACATAGAAATGTTATAAATAATAAAAGGTATGCAAGAAAAAGTATTTTGCATGAGACATTCGGTAAAGATGGAAAAATCTGTCACCTCGGGTGAACTGTTTTGGCGTGAACTCGGCAGAGCCTCGTTCCCGCAAAACAGTTAACCCTCGGTGACAGATTTTTCCATCTTCACCTCACACTCATGCATGATACTTATAATGCAAAACGTTAAGAGGGGTTAGTGCAAAACTATTGTAACTGCATTGAAATAAAGAAGGAGTTACAATAGTTTTGCACTGACTCCTCGGTTTATTCTTAAACGCTTCACTATATCTACTACACCATGCACACAACAAAATACTTTTGCTAATTTCCGAAGTATTAGTGTCCTTGAAATAGATCGTAATCTAAACCCTCTCTTTTGTTTGTGAGGAGGTTGTGTTTACCAAATGTGGTTATTCCTGATAAGAACGTTTCACCTTTGATCAGCTTTGATAAATATATTGATATCGTGAACTTGTCGATTTATTACCTTCGACCTACGCCCGCGCCTTTTAAGTGACAATTTTACGCTTACTGATAACCTAGTACAATGTATATAAGTTTTACAAAATGTAAACTATGTGCATTAAAATGTGTTTTTCTTAAACCTGGATTGATACAGAAATGCTTGAGTTATTTTGTGGTTTATGATGGTTTGAAGTATACGCATGGATTTAACCTTCGTAAGTCTGCACTTTTGTTTATATGTATAACCACATCAGATTCAGTTTTATCAATTTATGCATGATGTCAGTTGGTCAGTTTACAAAACTATGCTCAATATAAATAGCGTTTTAAAATCGAGTTAGATTATCATTCGATATACGCATAATTTATTATGAATCACATAAAACATTATGCATATTGTAAAAATGCATTAATCTTGAGTGGAGGTAGAGAACGAATCATTTACCTCCGTAAGTTATTACATGTCATGTAAGTCTTCATTTTTGTCATAAAAACCATTTGAAGATGTCAATTAAGGTACACTCTTGTCAATTTATAGCTATACAAAATGATAAACATTATGCAGTTCATCAGTAAACAAAACTATGATCAATTATAGGTATGGTATAGTATCAATCACACAAATAATTAGACAGACACATAGTTTAAAACTTGAGTTTAATGCCCAAGGTTATAAAGCTGAGCATGGAAACCAGTCTCAAATCTCAAGCATCTGATTGGCTGAAATGGCGACTGGTCGCCATTTCAGCCAATCAGATGCTTGAGATTTGAGACTGGTTTCCAAACTCAGTTTTATAAACTTGGGACTAAGTTAAAGGTTAACTGTCAGGGAAACAGAATTAAGGTTAGAAAAAATTAGTTTCCCTTAATAGTTAAGGCCTCTCCTCATAACTTTACTTGGTGATCAAAATATGGCGATGATATGTGCTTGAATAAACGTCAAGATAAACAAGTATTTAGCCTTGACAGTGTATTGACTGTACATTAGTATGTTCCCCAGTTACTGGATCACTGTAGGAGACACGCAATGCGGTGATCGATTTACCTATGCTACACAGGCTAACCAAAATATGGCGATGGTACGTGCTTTGAACATGTACAAATAAATGGTATTAAGGATTTGCGCTATTCGCCATCGCTTTGCCATAGACAAAAAAGACAAATATAAAAATCTCTCAAACGGCACAATGCACATCCTTGAAACTTTGCACAAATAAATGCCATAAGTGTATGATTATTTTGCATACGTTAAGAAAAGTTAGAACAGTAGAAAAAAATTAGTTAGACCTAACAAAGTCTATTTGCAATTTATCAAAAAAAGGAAGCAACACAAAAAAATAATTCAAATGTCAACATGCGTGAAATGATAGTCACAAAAATATCTAAGGTTCTTAAAAACAACTTTCAATATTGTGACGAGAGAAATAAACATTTTTATATGTCATTAATTTTCGCGACCAGGAAATTGAAGGTCAGACACACTTTTAGAAATAACTCACATTGTATACATTAGATAGACCAAAGGACTTAAGGTATCATTATCAGTAACTCATTACTCACCAAGACATTTAAATTAATGTTTGGTGTTGCTTCGTTTTTATACGCCCGTTTGTAAAAACGGGACGTATTATGGGAACACCTGCGGCGGGCGGGCGGGTTGGCGGGTGGGATTGCGGGCGGAGTCCACATGGTTTCCGCTCTCAAAGAGTCAAAGAGTTTTCATCCGGTCTTTATCAAACTTGGTGAATATGTTGTTGGGCATAATATCTCGACCAAGTTCTACATGTACAACCAGTCAAACCCCCCCCCCCCGGGCACCCCTGAATTATGGCCCTTGAATTGTCCAAAATTACTGTTTCCGCTCTCTAAGTCAAAGAGTTTTCATCTGGTCTTTATCAAACTTGGTGAATAAGTTGGTGGGCATAATATCTTGACCAAGTTCTATAACCAGCAAAATCCCCCAGGCACTCCTGAATTATGGCCCTTGAATTTTCCGAAATTACTGTTTTTGCTCTCTAAGTCAAAGAGTTTTTTATCCGGTCTTTATCAAACTTGGTGAATATGTTGGTGGGCATAATATCTCGACCAAGTTGTACAACCAGCCAAATCCCCACAGGCACTCCTGAATTATGGCCCTTGAATTGTCCAAAATTACTGTTTCCGCTCTCTAAGTCAGAGTTTTCATCCTGTCTTTATCGAACTTGGTGAATATGTTGGTGGGCATAATATCTCGACCAAGTTGTATAACCAGCCAAATCCCCACAGGCACTCCTGAATTATGGCCCTTGAATTGTCCGAAATAAGGGTTTACGCTCTCTAAGTCAAAGAGTTTTCATCCGGTCTTGATCAAACTTGGTGAATATGTTGATCGGCATTATATCTCGACCAAGTTCTATAACCAGCCAAATCCCCCAGGCACTCCTGAATTATGGCCCTTGAATTGTCCAAAATTGCTGTTTCCGCTCTCTAAGTCAAAGAGTTTTCATCCGGTCTTTATCAAACTTGGTGAATATGTTGGTGGGCATAATATCTCGACCAAGTTCTATAACCTGCCAAATCCCCCCAGGCACTCGTAAATTATGGCCCTTGAATTGTCCAAACACTGAATTAGCGGTATCTGCTCTCAAAGTCGGATAATTTTCATCAAATCGTTACGCAACTTTGACGGGCGTATTTTGTGTCAGTTTGGCACTCTTGTTATTTGATAAATTGCAAATAAAATTTTAGAGATTTTTTGGGTCTAACTATTTTTCTTTACTATTCTAGTTTTTCTTAGCGTATGTGTATTAAACATAAATTAATAACATTGGCTTGTGCAAAGTTTGATGGAGCTGAATTTTGCCGTTGGAGAGATTTTTATATTTTTCTTTTTTGTTTATTTCAAAGCAATGGCGAAAAGCGCAATACTTTAAGCTTTGGTACCGTATTAAATTTTCACTGGTATTCTCTAGTTACTTGATCACGGTAGGAGACACGCAATGCAGTGATCGGTTGTACTAATTGCAACACATGCTAAAAATCTCAAAGTTGCGTATTTTTCCTTTCATCTATTATTACAAAATACACATAAAGTGTTATATTTAATCACAATGGTAGATCCGCAGTGTAAGAAAACATGAATCGGCATGTTATATATAACTATAATTAATTCTTTGACGGAGTTTTAGTAAACTACATAACTTAATTCGATGATGTATGTATGTGATATGAGAACTTTCGTTTAACACGTGTATTGTTTATTTGAGGGCATTAGTTACATAACGGTTAAAACATTTTGGAGGATAATTGCGCATTTATGAGTTTGGTTGGAAGGTTTTTTGATGACACAAATAACAAAACAGCGAGTGCATAACATATAGCAAAAAATCGAACAGCAAAGCGCCAGTATCAGACAATTCGTTTTGCATACACACTGAGTCTTTTGTTTGAACATCCTTACGTTGAAATAGATGAAAAGGGAACTTTGAAAACCACCGAACACGACAAATATGAAAATACTGCAGGCTCGGTTTGATTGAGCCTGTTCATGGGCAGTAATGGGATTGCATATTACTGCCCACGCCGCCTAGCCCCGGGTTGAGCGCAACTCAATATTTACACAAATAAACAGTACAATTTTGATCCATCCCAAACGATGGTATGCATATGGCGGTGAACATGGAACCTTCAATGAGGTATTTTCAGATTAATACCACTCCATGTTCAGCGGCGTATGGTCCCCAGATAAAAGAATGGGTTTGCCCTAAACGAGAAAACAATGGGCGGAACTAAACAGAATAGAATTTAGAAAGGGGATCTTAGAATATAAATCCTGCGTATCACAGACAACGCCAAAGGCAAAATTTAAAAAGCAGGAAGTATATCCTTGGGGGTGATTGGACAATATCCAAAACCTTATTAGATGGGATATTGAAACCACCTATGTTTAAACTGGCCGAAATATAAAAACAAAAGTAATTTTAGAAGTACTATTAACTTTGTACATAAGTATCGTGCTCAACGACCTTCAAAGGACGTAACTGATAACAGCACTGATTGAATGTACGGGGAGACTTTTTACAGCCGCCACACGGCACAAACAACGCTACTGTGATATTGAAATAGATGAAAAGGGAACTTTGAAAACCACCGAACACGACAAATATGAAAATACTGCAGGCTCGGTTTGATTGAGCCTGTTCATGGGCAGTAATGGGATTGCATATTACTGCCCACGCCGCCTAGCCCCGGGTTGAGCGCAACTCAATATTTACACAAATAAACAGTACAATTTTGATCCATCCCAAACGATGGTATGCATATGGCGGTGAACATGGAACCTTCAATGAGGTATTTTCAGATTAATACCACTCCATGTTCAGCGGCGTATGGTCCCCAGATAAAAGAATGGGTTTGCCCTAAACGAGAAAACAATGGGCGGAACTAAACAGAATAGAATTTAGAAAGGGGATCTTAGAATATAAATCCTGCGTATCACAGACAACGCCAAAGGCAAAATTTAAAAAGCAGGAAGTATATCCTTGGGGGTGATTGGACAATATCCAAAACCTTATTAGATGGGATATTGAAACCACCTATGTTTAAACTGGCCGAAATATAAAAACAAAAGTAATTTTAGAAGTACTATTAACTTTGTACATAAGTATCGTGCTCAACGACCTTCAAAGGACGTAACTGATAACAGCACTGATTGAATGTACGGGGAGACTTTTTACAGCCGCCACACGGCACAAACAACGCTACTGTGATATTGAAATAGATGAAAAGGGAACTTTGAAAACCACCGAACACGACAAATATGAAAATACTGCAGGCTCGGTTTGATTGAGCCTGTTCATGGGCAGTAATGGGATTGCATATTACTGCCCACGCCGCCTAGCCCCGGGTTGAGCGCAACTCAATATTTACACAAATAAACAGTACAATTTTGATCCATCCCAAACGATGGTATGCATATGGCGGTGAACATGGAACCTTCAATGAGGTATTTTCAGATTAATACCACTCCATGTTCAGCGGCGTATGGTCCCCAGATAAAAGAATGGGTTTGCCCTAAACGAGAAAACAATGGGCGGAACTAAACAGAATAGAATTTAGAAAGGGGATCTTAGAATATAAATCCTGCGTATCACAGACAACGCCAAAGGCAAAATTTAAAAAGCAGGAAGTATATCCTTGGGGGTGATTGGACAATATCCAAAACCTTATTAGATGGGATATTGAAACCACCTATGTTTAAACTGGCCGAAATATAAAAACAAAAGTAATTTTAGAAGTACTATTAACTTTGTACATAAGTATCGTGCTCAACGACCTTCAAAGGACGTAACTGATAACAGCACTGATTGAATGTACGGGGAGACTTTTTACAGCCGCCACACGGCACAAACAACGCTACTGTGATATTGAAATAGATGAAAAGGGAACTTTGAAAACCACCGAACACGACAAATATGAAAATACTGCAGGCTCGGTTTGATTGAGCCTGTTCATGGGCAGTAATGGGATTGCATATTACTGCCCACGCCGCCTAGCCCCGGGTTGAGCGCAACTCAATATTTACACAAATAAACAGTACAATTTTGATCCATCCCAAACGATGGTATGCATATGGCGGTGAACATGGAACCTTCAATGAGGTATTTTCAGATTAATACCACTCCATGTTCAGCGGCGTATGGTCCCCAGATAAAAGAATGGGTTTGCCCTAAACGAGAAAACAATGGGCGGAACTAAACAGAATAGAATTTAGAAAGGGGATCTTAGAATATAAATCCTGCGTATCACAGACAACGCCAAAGGCAAAATTTAAAAAGCAGGAAGTATATCCTTGGGGGTGATTGGACAATATCCAAAACCTTATTAGATGGGATATTGAAACCACCTATGTTTAAACTGGCCGAAATATAAAAACAAAAGTAATTTTAGAAGTACTATTAACTTTGTACATAAGTATCGTTCCTGAAGCTATTATATATTTTCCTTTCACATACCACTGAAGTGCCTGTTTTAACACTTTGGAACTCCTTAATGCGAGGAAGAATAATTTTTACACATTTTTATAAAGCTATGTATTTTAGAAATTTTATACACGAATGAACTTAAGTTTTGTCTCTTTCAATTCCAGAACAATGACTCACAAAGATAAAGCAAGTTCATTGAAGCTAGAGATAGATGATGAATTGTGCGAACAAGCCGTACATCACGTGGCTTTTCTGAAAGCAGTCGACTGTGCCCCAGCATTGAAAAACATCGATAACCTTAAGCATGCCCTGTATCGCTACGAAAAGTACTGGCTCCCTTTGGCGGCGGAACATGGCGATGAAATCCTGCTAGCGCCTCTTGACATTGAATGGATCTGGCATTGTCACATGCTATGTCCCCGAGCCTACGAGACAGACTGTCACGCTATTGTTGGCGTGACTGTTAACCACACACTTTACTCTGAAAGATCAATTCAAGACAAACTGATGGAGTCTCGAAAATTATGGTCGCAAAAGTATCCAAGCGAAGAACCATTCATGGTAGATTACACAGCGCCATATGATGTTGACAAAATCGAGACCTTTAAATCAAGGATATCCTATGATTTGATTTCAGCTGCACAAAGACAAAGTGCTTTCTACTACCAGGTTTCGCTTCCTCATTACACCGATAAGAAGTACTTGGAAAACTCTTTATTGAGGTACAAACAGTTTCTGTACCTCAAGACCCAACTTCCGGATGATTTTCTGGTTCCCTGTTACGACATAGACCTGATATGGCACACTCATCAACTGAATCCCTTATTTTACAAAACGGATATGATGAACATAATTGGACACCTGTTTAACCACGATGACACTGTTAACGATCGCAGTGAAGGTTCAAAACTCTACAACGCTGACAAACAAACGAGAGAAAGCTGGAAAAATTTATACAATGAGTCTTTTTCTAATTTTGGAGCCATGTATCGCGGGTATCCACCTAGATCCTGTCTATACACGGTAACCGATGACGACTGCTACAAAGTTTGCACAAAAACCTGTACCATTGCAATGGACCAGTTGATTCTAACGTTGCAGCCAAATTTCGCTGGTCGACAGTACAAAAACGTAAAGCTAACTGCTACTATTTCGGCTGGAAATAAGGTTATTCGGCCGTTGTTTAAAGTAAAACGACCACATGAATCCCGAGGATCGACAACAGTTACTTGGAAAAATCTTGGACAGTATGACTTTGGGACAAAAACTGCAAACAACATTACTTTTCAGCTGGACGAGAAAACTGGATGGGGTTGTTGTGGGATCAATACAGTCGTCGGTTCGAATTCCGTTAACTTGCTACCGGAAGTGGAATCCCCAGCTAACGCCGCGACCGGTGGCAAAGCGAAATCCCAGACTGGATTAGCATCCAATGTTCAACTTGATGTTGAATGGTCATTTACTCCGCCAAGAAAAGATAAATGCTTGTTGTTTCTAGACAAAGGCACTTACGAAACTGCGATCATCCCGGAGAATATAAAGGAACTTTGGGGACCAGTGTCCTTAGAAAGGCTCCCGCCTTATACAGATAACCATTGCAATGTTGCTTCACACAGGTTTGTTGTCATTTTCCTTGTTATCAAACTGATTAAAATCGTTTCTTGAAAACATTACTCTATCAGGATCACCGCGTTAAACATAAATTCACTTAAGACAGGCATGTTTTATGTCGTATCATATTCATTTCCACTTTAATCGCAGCTTCAGGTCATTTTGCGATTCTCACTGCGATGTTATAAATGATGGTATCTGAGTGACTGTTTCTTAAATAGTAATCAGGGAAAACCACTAATTCTTACATACGGTATTTGCTTCCTGGAATTGGTTCTCACTTTCATGTTTTTTAAAGATATATTTCAGATTTATGTTTTTAACATTGTATTGCAGTTATATCTTATACATAGTTTACTCATGGAACAGTGGTCTAGGGGTAGAGCGTCTGACATGAGATCCGGAAACTGCAGGTTCGAATCCTACAAGGGATGAGCTTGGTCTGCAATTTCCCAAATACACATTTGGAGCGAGTACTGGTTGGACACCCAGGAAGCAGTCACCGAGCGTGATTAATATATGTTGGAATAACTTGTTTTACAATCGATGTAAAATAAATAATTTAAGTTAAACATATTTTACTTCATTATATCAACAATCCATACGCGTTACAGCCTAACTACAGAAAACAGCAGTGTCATTTGTATTGCCTATTGTGTCGTAACTAGAGACATTCGATAAATTATATGTCATTTCATCTTCTCGAAGATCTCGCGTAAATAAATATTACCAAAACCAATTGAACATTTATGACTGCACAGTGCACACTGGTAATCGGACTTGTATTGAGTGACATATGCCTTCTAATAGACAATGATTAAAATAGTCAATTAGTTCATAGTTTACATGTAAAGCCATTGTAAATATTGCCATCTGATGTTTATAAGTAGAACGTTTGTCAACACTTGAAATGTACTTACAAACTCAATGTCAATAATTCGATGATGAATGTGTAAAGTTTAAGGCGTTATACTTTTCGTTATTGCTATGCCATAGATAAAAAGAAAATTATTAAAATCTCTCAAACTGCACAATGCGCTTCTAACAAACTTTGCAAAAATCAATGTTATTAGTGTATGTTTACTTTACAAACGCAAAGAATACTTAAACTTAGAACAGTAAAGACACATAGTCAGACCGTTCTGTTTTGGGTGGCAAATAGAATTTTAGGAATTTTTTAACTATTTTTCTTTACTGTTTGTTATTGCTTTTCTTTTCGGAATGTTTGTAAAATAAACAAATATTTATAACGTTGATTTGTGCAAAGTTTCACTGTTCAGAACTGCATTTTGCTGTTAGAGAGATTTTGATTATTTTCTTTTTTTAATGACATTGCAATGACAAATCTCATAGCACATTAACATGATCAATTTAGGTTAAAGAACCATCTAGGATGTGTAGAATTTACTGCAAGAACTATTCACAGCCAACCCTTGATGATGTCGGTCGTGCAAGTGTTCTACCATAACAAACTTTCCGTGATCGGCCATCTGATTGCCTCAGACCAACTCCCTCTTCCTACACAGGTAAGGTAAAATGTCCGTGATCGGACATCTCGTTGCCTCCGATCAACCCCATCCTTCGCAGGTAAGGCAAAATGTCCGTGATAGGATATCTCATTGCCTCATATCAACACCCCCTTCCTACGCAGGTAAGGCAAAATGTCAGTGATAGGACATCTCATTGCCTCAGATCAACTCCCTCTTCCTTCTCAGGTAAGGCAAAAATGTCCGTGATAGGACATTTCATTGCCGAAATTCAACGCCCCTTCTCACGCAGGTAAGGCAAAATGTCCGTGAAAGGACATCGCATTGCCGTGGATCGACCCCTATTTTCGAGCATGTAAGGCAAAATGTCCGTGATCGGCCATTTCATTGCCGCAGATCAACTCCCCCGTCTCACGCAGGTTAGGCAAAATGTCCGTGATCGGCTGTCGCATTGCCGCAGATCAACTCCCTCTTCTTACGAAGGTAATGCAAATTGTCTGGAAAGGTCATCTCATTGCCGCAGATCGATCCCCTCTTCCTACGCAGGTAAGGCAAATTGTCCGTGATCGGACATCTCATTGCCGCAGATCAACTCCCCCTTCTCACGTAGGTAAGGCAAAATGTCCGTGAAAGGACGTCTTATTGCCTCAGATTAATTTCTTGTTCCTACTCAGGTAAAAAAAAGACATTGATAGGACATCTCATTACCTCAGATTAAATGTTTGTTCCTACTCAGGTAAGGCAAAATGTCCGTGAAAGGACATATCTTTGCCGCAGATTAACTCCCCCCTTCCTACGCAGTTAAGGCCAAATGTCCGCGATCGGACATCTCATTGCCGCAGATCAACTCCCCCTTCTCGCGCCGGTAGGGCAAAATGTCCGTTAAAGGACATCCCATTGCCTCAGATTATTTCCTTGTTCCTACCTTGGTAAGGAAAACTGACCGTGATAGAACATCTCATTACCTCAGATCAACACTACCCTTCCTTCGCAGGTAAATAAAATCGCCGTGAGTGGACGTTTCATGGCCTTAGATCAACTACCCTTCCTTCGCAGATAAGGAAATGTCCGTGATATGACATCTCATTGCCTCAGATCAACTCTCCCCCCCCCCCCCCCCCCTTTCTTCGCAGGAAAATGTCCGTGATAGGACATCTTATTGCCTCAGATTAATTCCTTGTTCCATGTCAGGTTAGGCAAAATGTCCGTAACCGGAGATCTCATTGCCTTTGATAAACTCCCTTCCTCTTACGCAGGCAAGGGGAAATGGCCGTGATCTGAAGTCCGCAGGAAAGGCCGCTAAACTACATTTGGTACATTTCGGCGCAAAGCACAAACAGCAACGTAGAGTAGATAAAAATAAGGACGGATGCAAGCCTTTCAGAGGAAGGGTCTTGTTAGAATCACGAAAAGTTCGTACTTTCTGGCAAAAAAAATTGCTGCCCCAAAAGAGGGGTTCAAGCAAACTCACTGAATCTCCTCTTAATTCATCGCAGTATTTATAGCAAATGCGACAAGTGTGAAGACCTGTATCAGAATGCGCATCTATGCAGACTTATCAGGGTCAATACTTCACTGAGCCCTGAAGGATTCATCATCAGTCTAGATAATTTGAGACCGTTGACGACTACATTTTGAGCTGGGTCAAGATTAATCACAATTTCAATAGTCCCATTTGTCTGTTAGTAGGTGCATTACATATTCTGTATGAACTTGCAGGTCTCCGATGATCATATCACTCTGAATCCGAAGGTCGGCGAGAGGGCGGTACTACTGAAAAACAATGACGGTGATTGGGGGATCCTAACCGGAAGATGGGGCGCAGTTATTAGAGGCGTTAAACGGACAAGAAGTAAGACTAAACCTTATTAATTGCTGCCCCGGAATAGCTCTCAACGTACTTACCTTGCCATATACAGTGGATCTTGTCATAGCTGCCACCTGCGAATAGCAACCACCTGTCTTAAACAGCCAGTTTGAATATGACCTAAACTGATATTTTGTTCTATTTTTTACTGTCTAACAGTCACCTTTCTTTAGCAGCCGTTTTTTGTCAGTCCCTTATGTGGCTGTTAAAGACAGGTTTGACTGTAGATACGTTTCGCGTAAAAAATGTGCTGTTACTATGATTCAGTATCATTTTGTTTCATCTGCGTTGCCATTTAGCTCCCGAGATATACCTTCTAACTGCCTTTTTATATAAATTATTCAATTTTAAAATCTTAGTGAATTATTTATTATAATTATATGATTAAAATTCACGAAGCAACAAATCATAGGCGTATTTGTCTAAATTTCATTAGTAATTGTTGTAATGAAATGCACTAAATAGTCACTAGCATACATTTCAGTCAAGTTATGCATAGAGTTCGCACTGTAATACACTTTATATTCGCTATCTCATTTTACTAGGTATTGGGCGGAATAAACAAATATCCAAATATTTGCAAATCGATCGAATATTCTGATAAGGAAATCATATGCGGATAATTGCATTAAAAGTTAAATATTCATGACTGTTTTGAAATCGGTAATAAAGTTTCAAAACATTAAAATATGAGGTTGTCTGTCAAGACTTTACTTAAAGTGGTCGAATAAGCGGATAGTGAAAAATAAACAGTCATTTATGCAAATAACCGAATTCATTCGGATACTCTAGGCGAATATCCGAATATATTCGGGTATTCTATGGGAAAATTCGAATACCGATTTCAGAATTCTTTTTTATCCCTTAATTTTTACAGGTCTGCAGTTTATTCCACAACGAAGTGAAGACCACCAATTACTTAAGTCCACTTTTGCCCAGTCCTAGTTGTGGTCTTAACTGTAAGGTTTCATTTTAATAAAATTAAGACAAATGCAATAAGTAAAGAAACGTCTGTACTTACAGAAAGCAGAGGAGTACTCGGAAGTCCTGGAACATTGTATCTCCGGTTTTACAAAATGTCAACAGGCAAAACATCAACATTCACTCTAGGATACCTGAGCAAAAACTACACGTACAATTTCGAGTCCGCTGCGGTTGACTTAATGAAAGGCATTATTGATGCTGATCCGAGAAGTAATGAAGTTGCCGAAAACATTGCTTTGGCGTTCTCTGTTTCGCTGCTGCATGTTTTATGTGTACCAAGACCAAAAGACTGGAAGGAAGGTACGCAAGTCAAGCGAAATGTTGTACGGCGAGGACGGCTGCCGGTTACTACTACTCCATCCGATGATATGGCTTTTATCGTTGCGGCCGGATTACTTTGGGGAACACCGTCAAATTACTACATACACAACACGTATGGTACCCACATGTGTGCAATGTGTGGTGGGGGCGGCGACGGTATTACATGTACTGAGTATGAAGGCAACTGGGGGGATCTTCCCGGTGGAGATTCTTATTTTGACGGCGGTGCATGTGGAAGTGGTGAAACAACAGATGGCGGCGGGACTTGTGGTGCTGGGTGTGCTGGGTGTGGTGGATGTGGTGGTTGTGGTGCCGGGGGTGGTGATGGCGGTGGCGGTTGTGGAGCTAGTTGTGGGGGTGGCGGTGGAGGTGATAGTGGCGGAGGTGGCGGTGGATGCGGAAGTAGTTGTGGTGGTGGAGGTGATAGTGGCGGAGGGGTTGGCGGATGCGGAAGTAGTTGTGGTGGCGGAGGTGATAGTGGCGGAGGGGGTGGCGGATGCGGAAGTAGTTGTGGAGGTGGCGGCGGATGTGGGGGTGGAGGTGGAGACTGAGAACAGTTGATGTGGAGGAAGTGGAGACAGTAGTTGTGGTGGTTGTGCGGACTTCGAAAACTGTTTCACATGAATAACTTGCATACTTTAACGTTTAGCTCATTGCTTTGATCATTAACAATTACTCTTCTTTTAAATAATATTGATTTTACTCTAAACATGCTAAAGGTTACAAACCACCAATTCAATTTTTATAGACTTCCATTATAATTTTTCATCATTTTCTGAATTTACTTTTGGGTCAAGCCCTTAAAATCTTACAGTTCTTAAGAGAACCAACCTAGAGACACCGTCAAATTCCAATTCTACCATAGCCTGACCAATCAACGTTTTCGGCATTTTAGCCAGAAGTGTATCACCCCAGTCTCTGCGGATCTTTTGTTTACATTCTGTCAAAAATGCTAGCTATTTTTAAAGTTGAATTGCACTTTTTTCAGTATCAATTTCATACTACTTGTATTCAAATTACTTCAAAATCATTATATTTTACAAAAATAATGTTCTTTTTAAATATTAATTTTCATTTTCTACCAGTCAGGCTTGACTTCCTGTTACTGGTCCGCAAATTACCTGCCCAACATTATTTAGCGGCCTGATCACCAATATTTAGTGGTCTATAACCTAAACATGCATGTTTGACTTTTTGTTTTGACTATTTTCTATTTTATCCAAATAAACAAATTATTCTGAACACGAAAATACCTATTTTGTCTGTCATTCTCCCAATTCAGCCCAAAGGCTTAATTCTTATTCAAGCACTCGCTGCTCATTTGCATGCAATGAAAGTACTATATATTTTAATAGTGAAAAATGGTACCTAAAATTCACAAAAATGTTAGTTTTCCCACAGATGTCTTAAAACTTAGATCTTAACCATGTTAAAATGTGTGTCACAAGTTGCACTAATAATTTTTGGCTTGGCCTTATTTTTCTTTTTTAAACAGCAATTTGTTTAACCCCACCCCTACAAAAAATTGAAAATTTTAACATTTATCACCATTTTTGAGCTCTTGTAAGACTGCCTTTATGAATATGAAACTGAATATAACTTCAAAACCTCATATGATTAAAAGCTATAAATATGCGCTTCTGCAACAATGACTAACAGCCATGCCTTAAATAGGAGGTTACACTTAACCAAATAGAGGCCAAAATGGAGCTACCAGGCAAATTTAGAACCATAATTTGACCATCTTATGATACCAAAGTACAAAAAAGCTGATAATGTTGCATGAAATATGTACAAATAGCAAAAATTCCTATGGCAGACACATGCATTTGCCTATGGTTACATCTGAGTATGGAAAATTCTTAATTAATGAGCTTTATTTGCGCAGTGCTGGCTCCAAGGTTATAAAGCTGAGTTTGGAAACCAGTCTCAAATCTCAAGCATCTGATTGGCTGAAATGGCGACTGGTCGCCATTTCAGCCAATCAGATGCTTGAGATTTGAGACTGGTTTCCATGCTCAGCTTTATAACCTTAGGCACTGGTCTTCAACCCCTCATCTCTATCCATTACTGCTTTAAAGCCTTTCTGAATGACAATTATGTCTAGAAATACCACAAAAATGCTTAAATCTCTTGTGCTTCTTAGTGCCAGATATTCAACAGGCCTCTGGGAGTTGTCTTAATATCCATTACTAACAATTCTCAATCAATGGAAGATAAATCCTTTACCTAATATTGCTATATTTTACATATTATGTGTAACATTTACAATTTTTTGATAAATTATACATCAGATTTTGTTTAAAGCGGCATTACTTCAATTTAACCCGCTCTTGTATTAAGTATTACATGTATTTGGAACTATATGCACAAATTTGCAGCATCAGTTCGGGCTAATAATATTTCAATTTACTAAAATAAATTTGGTCCGCGCGACTTAAAGCGAAAGTAGGATTTCCGAAACGTCACAGAAATCGAGATCGCGCATGAAGTGGTCTTTTCGTCGGTGCTAAATATAGCTCCATTATATTAAGCTTCTTAAAAGTTCGTTAACGATAATTTAACAATATCATTGAAAATCCAGTCTATAAGAAAGAATTCGATTTGATCTTTTGTGTTCTGTTAGAGAGTTTATATATTGGAGTCTTTAAGGACAAATAAGATTTTTCATTAGTGTATTCTTATTTAGGTTTAGGGCTGGGGCTTTAAATGATGGTTTATTACAACAATGACCAAATATGAGAGTTGGTTAGACACTTTTAGACATACAAACTCCCATTTAAATTCAACATTTGTGTCATTCGTAAATCTAAAACAGAACTGTGGGTTCCACAAAGCCCCTAAGTTAACTAAAAAACGGCAATTCACTGATTAAAATTGATTTTGATACACACTTAAGGCATATCTTTTCAAATAAAGCTGACTGTTATGGCTAAAATGAAATTAGCTACTTACACATTTGCATCTTATAAGGTCAAATTGGCCAAAATTTCCTTCATCTTGAATAACATCTAATTGTTACAATAAAGCCGACAACTTACTTTGAGCCAAACCTTTTCCCTTTTAGGCGTAAATTAGGAACATATGTTCAATCGCGACATATTTTCTCACACAAATATGGCATATGCCGGCTCATTATGAGAAAAAATAAAAAAGAAGTCCCTCTCTGTATTGCACCCCCACCTATCACTGTATAGATATGCAAAATGTACCTATTTCAGTATTCAGTCAGATCAAATGATCCACTCAAGACTTGTTACAGTTGTTGCCTATCTGATTGTGCAGAAAAATCTCCACTTTGATCCCCAGACTGACAGCAAATAAAAATTTTAAAAACTATATTTTAAATATGGCGCCACTTGAAGATGGTCCATTTACTTTCACTTTCATATTTAGGTTGCAAATCGCCAATTCAATTTCCATAGACTTCCATTATAACTTTTCATCAATTTCTGAATTTACTATTGGGTCAAGCCCTTAAAAGTTTACAGTTCTCAAGAGAACCAACCTAGTGACACCGTCAAATACCAATTCTACCATAGCCTGACCAATAAACTTTTTCGGCATATTAGCCAGAAGTGTATCACCCCAGTCTCTGCGGAGCTTTTGTTTACATTCTGTAAAAAGATAGATATTTTTAAAGTTAAATTGCACTTTTTTAGTATCAATTTCATCTCTATTTGTATTCAAAATACTACAAATCATTATATTTTATCAAAATAATGTTCTTTTTAAAATATTAATTTTCATTTTCTACCAATCAGGCTTGACTTCGTGTAACTGGTCCACATATTCCCTGCACAATAATTAAGAGGCCTGATCACCAATATTTAGTGGTCTATAACCCAAATGACATAAAACTTGGCTTAGTAGCAGCATAACTAGCTATTTATATTTAAACAAGTATAAATATAATAATTTTAACACAATTTGTGTTCAATTAGAAAGATGTTTTAGAATATTTATTTATAATCATTTAGAGACTTTGATTTCACGAAGTTAAAAATGTGTGATGTCAGATAGTTAAGAAACTTTGATGTTAACGTAGTAAATAAAAATGATATCTCGAAGTAAAGAAACTGTGATGTCACATAGTTATGAAACTCTGATTCCAGTAGTAAAGAAACTGTGATGCCACGTAGATAAAAAAAAACTGTAAATACAGATTGTTTAGAAACTGTGATGTCACGCGAATAGTAGTTAAGATACTGTGATATCACTTATTAAAAAAAACGGTGATGTCACAAAGTTAAGAAAATTTGATTTCACGTATTTAACAAACTTTTATGCCACGCAATTAAAATAATGTGATGTCATGTAGTTAAGACAGTGTGATATTACGTAGTAAACAAACTAGAATGTCACGTAGTAAAGATACTGTGAAGCTTCTTAGCTAAGAAACTCTGATTTCAAGTAGCTAAGAAACTGCAATGTCACATAGTAAAGAAACTTTAATGTCACGTAGTTCAGAATCTGCAATGTCATGTAGTAAAGAAACTGCAATGTCACGTAGCTAAGAAACTGCAATGTCACGTAGTTATGAAACTGCAATGTCACGTAGAACTTTAAGATACTGTGAAGCTTCTTAGCTAAGAAACTCTGATGCCAAGTAGCTAAGAAACTGCAATGTCACGTAGTTAAGAAACTGCAATGTCACGTAGTTCAGAATCTGCAATGTCACGTAGTAAAGAAACTGCAATGTCACGTAGCTAAGAAACTGCAATGTCACGTAGTTATGAAACTGCAATGTCACGTAGAACTTTAAGATACTGTGAAGCTTCTTAGCTAAGAAACTCTGATGCCAAGTAGCTAAGAAACTGCAATGTCACGTAGTTAAGAAACTGCAATGTCACGTAGTAAAGAGACTGTAATGTTACGTAGCTAAGAAACTGCAATGTCACGTAGTTATGAACTGCAAAGTCACGAATTTTAAGAAACTATGCTGTCTATTGTTAAGAAACTCTGATGTAACGTTGTTTATATTGCAAAGGACTCAAATTAATATTTTTTTTCAGGCACAAGTCTCATTGTCGGCCAGATTTTACTAAAATGCATTAAAGTGTGGCAATTGTAGCGGTATTAAAATTTAAAGGTTTAGTTTAAGCGAAATAATTTTGTAATTAATCAGCACAACCTATTATAAACACTGTGGGGAATCACATGATCAAAATAATCTCTAAACAAATGTAAAACAATGAAAAATGAAGTATATTTTGTCCATGATTTGTGTGAAGCTTTATTATGTAGCCTATCATATGCCTACTGGAAAGTATAATTATAATGACAATATTTCGCTCATGACCTCTTACTCATAATTCAGAACACCCAAGCACTATAAAACATGGCACTGCAGAGGTAATCTGGTAAAATTCTAAACAAAACACTTGTTAGCTGTTTTAGTATAAAACATATAGTCTGTGGTAATATGATAGTACATTTATAAATTCTATTTGTGCAACTCAGAAATGAAAACTTAAGAAAATTCTAAATTTCCATATAGCTTAGAGATTATTTTGATCATGTGATTCCCCACAGTGATAAAATGAATGAAGATCTTTTCATATTTTTTTAGAATTGTTTTAAAGATTGATGTTATGCACCATATTATTCTGTATTGTGATTGTAATGCTGTATTGTGATTGTAATGCTGTATTGTGATTGTAATGCTGTATTGTGATTGTAATGCTGTATTGTGATTGTAATGCTGTATTATAATCTTTTTTTTTGAAATTAACCCAACTTTCTAAGAAAAACTCATGCAAAGTTTGTGCATTACCTCATTCAAATTGGTTGATTGCGTCCCCTTAATGACATATCTCTATAAGCTAGTGTTAAACTATGTGATCATCTGGAGATAAGCCAATAAATAGCAAAACATTAATATTTTTAAATCAATCTACACGTATATATCAGTGTTGTAATGTAATCTTGCAAAACAATAATTATCAACGCTTCAATTACTATATTTACTATACCATGTACACCACAAAATATTTTTTTCTAATATTTAAGTATATGTCCCTGAAGTAGATCGTATTTTAAACCCTCTATTTTTGTAAGGAGGTTACCGAATGTGGTAATTCTTAATAAGAATATTTAACCCTTTTATCATCTTTGGGATATATTCTTGATATCGTTCACGTGTCGATTATATAACCTACGCCCAAGCATTTTAAGTGATAAATTTTCACTTTCTGATAGGCCGGTATATAAACTTTACAAAGTGTAAATAATGTGCATTAAAATGCATTTTCGTAAATCTGGATTGATACAGAAATGCTTCAGTTAATTTGTGGTAATGGTGGCTTAAATTATATGTATGGATTTAACCCTTGTACATGTAAGTAGGTTTCATTTAAAGGTATAACCATTATTGATACAAGTATTACTTAAGGTTCATATTTTGTCAATTTATAGCAAAACTGATATTCGTCCTTTAAACAATATTTTGGTCAATATCAGCGTTTTAAAAGTGATAGAGGTATATAATTAATCACATAAACCATTATCAAAACTGTTAAAGATATATACATCTTGAGTGCAGGTAGAGAAAGAATCTAAGTAACTACATGTAAAACTTCATGTTTTGTTCCTTACTATTATTTAGATGTTGCTTAAGGTATTTTTGTCAATTTTTAACTAAACAAAATGATAAACATTGTGCTAGTTCTTCAGAGAATAAAACCATGGTCCATTATAGCATTTCAAAAAAAGATAGGGGTATATATTATCAATTACAAAAAGCATTAGACAAAAGTGTAAAAGGTAAAACGATTAATTTAACGATTTAATATGGCGAATGTACTTGCTTGAATAAACGTCTATATAAACTAGTATTTAGCCTTGACACGCAGGCTGTATTGAATGTTTATTGTTATGTGCTCCGGTTACTGGATCACCGTAAGAGACATGCAATGCGGTGATCGGTTTTACTATGATACGTATGCTAACTAAACTATGGCGATTGTACAAATTGTTCGTGTTCTATTTAACGTAAACATAAACAGCTATTAAGTCTTACAGCATCACCGCAGGAGACACGCATTGCGGTGATCGGTTTGCTATGCCAAGCATACTGACCAAAATGGCGATGATAATGGCACTGAAAAGGTAAAAATGAAATGGTATTAAACCTTGACATCGTATTAAATGTTCACTTGACCAGGTATAATATTCTTTACTTCCTGGATCACCGTAGGAAACATTTTATTTGGCGATCGATTTTGCTATCCATAATTTATATCATAACTTATATTATATTAAAATTATCTGTTTTATTCTCACAAAGTACACACATCGTGTTTTAGTTCAGTCACAATTGTAGTTTCACCATCAAACAAATTTTGACGTTTATCGTCTTAAAATTAAATCTTTGAGATATTTATCATGGTAAAATAGAATATAACTTAATTGGATGATGAATGTAAATATTATAAAAGTTTCTTTAAGCATGTTTATTGCTTGTTAAAAGTAAACAAGTTTTAGCTGCCCAAAAAGCTAGTCGGTCAATAGCATGCTATTTTAACAAAAGACGGCTTTGAAGTCTAAAAATTTCGTTAGAATGTTGGTATTTATTTAACCCTGAATTTCCGCCCTGTAATAAATATGCTCGCCTGCTCTCGTCAAACGATTTTGTTTCATTTTTAAATGATGTTAAATCTATTGTATTACAACGCTTATCATTGTGACACCTGCAATAGCAGGTAGACACGAATTGATGCCATTGTCCGGCGGCGGCGTCGTCGTCGGCGGCTGAGTTATTCTGTTACCCATAAACTTAAATGTGAAACTTAATGTTGCCTAGAAGTTCGTAAGTATTTGACATATCAACTTAATAATTAAAAAATATCTTCTGCATGAATAAGGCCATCTCCGACAACAAAATTGATCACTCTTGTTATATTATATTTCGTTATGCCCATATCAAATTACATATATATCGAATTTAATGTTGCCTATAACATTGAAAGTCCTTTTCTTTTTAACACAATACTTGAAATTTATCCTCATTTGCATAAACAAAGCTATTTTACAACAAGATCAATAACCCCTGTTTCAATATTTTTGAGTTATGCCCCTGTCAAAGGACAGCATTTTACACGTGCCTTTTTCGTTTAAATATCTTTTATTTTGACTGCTCGAATTTATCTCCAACAAAAATAAATAAATTATGTATCCCAAGCAAAGCCGACAAATGTATTGATTCACATTTTATAACTCAAGACTGCTAGTCTGTTGAAAATCTCGCAGTTTTACCATTTCACTTGGATAATATTTGGAGGAATGATGCAAACAGACACAAAAAGTATGATAAACCGTTTGAACTTTTGGATAGAAAGCTTAAGTAAATAACAATATCAGTTTAAACGTTTAAAGACTTGGAATATTTGTGTTTCATGGAATTTATTATCTTCGACCTGGTTTGTGGAAAATAGAAAGAACTTAATATTGGCTGTTGGCAATTTATAAACTGATCTCTTAAAAAGCTGCAGTAGCGTTGTCTGTCTTCTCAATAGGGAGATGCAGATTGCATTTGATTTACCGGGGAGCGGCGCGAACTGGCCAGTCCCGACTTAGCAATAAAGTATTTCGACTTTGCCGGTAATTTCTTATCACTCACACGGAATACTTCCAGATTATAAACTTTAAATGATTGATTAACTATGGAAATTCTGTAGGCTTGCTTATATGGATTACCTGTAGCGTCGATATATAAATGCAAATAAGACAAGTACTGTTTCGCCATTGGTAAAAATTTGTCTGGAACGCATACTTGCAAAAATAATTGTTTTTTATCTCCTGTTTCTGTTGGAACTGTTTCGTCGGCTTGTAAATGAAGCTCAATCATCTGAATACTTTAAATATTAATGTTTGTTCTTTTTCCCCTGTTAAACGAAGCTTACATAGTGTTGTTATTCGTGAATAACTAGATCGTCTATAACTGAGATTTACATAAACGTGTCCATGAACGAAATCAAAATTGAGCTCAAAGGTGCAAAACATACCCGGGAAACCCCTAACCCTAATGTCTGACCCCACATACACACACTTTGCCACTGATCTTGTTCGGTTTGAAGTAAATGCTAAAACAATAGCATTATTTTTACAAGAACATTAAATTAGACAACACAAGCAATCAATATAACATTTTTATGTAAATGGCTATTGCTAAGAATAAACTTTAAGACCACCATCTATTGAAGTAATTTTCTGGCTGAGAAGGAATACTTGTGTAACACCTTTAAGCAATGACATAATGCCAATATTTTGGCCATAGAATTAATAAAAAAAAATTCTTCTTTGTAACAGTTTCTGAATAAATCGTTTTAACAATTACATAAACAACCAATGTGATCAGCACAAAGTTCAAGTGAAATTAATAAATGCATCCAACATACGAATACATTTCTTTCGGTCTCCTAACGGTCACTGACATGATTTGACCTGATTTGCTTACCCAACTATGTAAATAAGCATTGCTTGTCTGCTAAGTGTACAAATACGCATTAACTGTGGAAAGTTCTATTGTACCGCTATGACCTAGAAGGCATCCAGTTTAACGATACTTAAACAACTACATGATTTCGAGACGTCATGAATAAAAGTATAAAATAAGTATACAAGAAACATGATTATCTACATTAATGTCTTTTCCTGTAAAGGGCTTCTCTATATATCAAGCATCAGCATATACACTATCCTTTTGCATGCGTCTTAGGAACAGGTGAGGTGGCATAGTCCAAATTTTTCGTTCTGGACCTGTAAGAGTGGTCCTGTAAATGACTCTGATTTTCCACGGATACAACAAGGTATTATACAACAAGGTATTTAGATAAGCTTATATTCGATTGCACTGATGTAGTGTCTCCTTTAATTCCAGGACCATGACAAATAAAGATAAAGCAAGTTCTTTGAAGCTAGAGCAAGATGACTTGTGCAAGCAAGCCGTACGTCACGTGGCTTTTCTGAAAGCTGTCGACTGTGCCCCAGCACTGAAGAACATCGATAACCTTAAGCATGCCCTGTATCGCTATGAAAAGTATTGGCTACCTCTGGCGGCGGAACATGGCAGTAAATGTCTGGTGGCGCCTCTTGATATTGAGTGGATCTGGCATTGTCACATGCTGTGTCCCCGAGCCTACGAGACAGACTGTCACGCTCTTGTTGGCGTGACCGTTAACCACGCACTTTATTCGGAAAAAGCAAAACAAGACAAACTGTCTGAGTCTCGATTGCTGTGGTCGCAAAAGTATCCAAGCAAAGAACCATTCATGATAGATTACACAGCGTCATATAATGTTGAAAAAATCGAGACCTTTAAATCAAGGATATCTTACGATTTGATTTCAGCTGCACAAAGGCAAAGTGTTTTCTACTACCAGGTTTCGCTTCCCCATTACACCGATAAGAAGTACTTGGAAAACTCTTTACTGAGGTACAAACAGTTCCTGTACCTCAAGACCCAACTTCCCGGTGACTTTCTGGTCCCGTGTTACGACATAGACCTGATATGGCACACTCATCAACTGAATCCCTTATTGTACAAAACGGATATGATGAACATAATAGGGCACCTGTTCAACCACGACGACTCAGTTAACGATCGAAGTGAAGGCTCAAAACTCTACATAGCTGACAAACAAACGAGAGAAAGCTGGAAAAAATTCTACAATGAATCATTTTCTAATTTTGGAGCCATGTATCGAGGGTATCCACCAACAGGCTATCTATACAAATTAACCTTTGACGATTGCTACAAAGTTTGCACAAAAACGTGTACCATTGCAATGGACCAGTTGATTCTAACGTTTCTTCCAAATGTCGCTGGTCGTCAGTACAGGAACGTAAAACTAACTGCTACTCTTTCGGCTGGAAATAAGGTTATTCGGCCGTTGTTCAAAGTAAAACGACCATCTGAATCCCGAGGATCGACAACAGTTACTTGGAGAAATCTTGGACAGTTTGACTTTGAGACAAAATCTGCAAACAACATTACTTTTCAGCTGGACGTGAAAACTGGACGTGGTTGTTGTGGGATCAATGCAGTCGTCGGTTCGAATTCAATAAATTTGCTACCGGAAGTGGAATCGCCATCGAAATCCGGTGGCAAAGCGAAATCCCGGGTTGGATTAGCATTCAACGTTCAGCTTGATGTTGAATGGTCATTTTCACCGCCAAAAAAAGATAAATGCTTGTTGTTTCTAGACAAAGGCACTTACGAAACTGCGATCATCCCGGAGAATATAAAGGAACTTTGGGGACCAGTGTCCTTAGAAAGGCTCCCGTCTAATACAGATAACAATTGTAATGTTGCTTCACACAGGTTTGTTGTCATTTTCTTTGCTAGCAAACTGATTAAAATCATCTCCTGAAAAACGCTATTCTATCCGGATTAAAAGACGAGTAACTAACAGGTGATTTTATTAACAATATTTCAAACCAATCAGATTGTCGTCTAAAATAGCATAAGTGCATGACGATCGCTGTAATTGTTGAAGCGTTCCTAACGTTGTATTAATATTTATGCTTTTTTAGTTTGAGGCCCCTATCCGGGTAACCCCTTTTTGTCGAGATATGCGTACAAAAACTACCAAAGTCAAATACAATACATATAAATAACAAACAAAGTGTTAATTAATTTAAGTGTAATTATAACGGCATTATTAAACATAATACTCGTAAAGATATAATTTAAGCTGGCCTCAGAATTTTGTATTAATATGTATACCCAGCACAAAGGTCCTGGAAAATGTTGGCATTCTGCCTAAGTCATATTTTAATGAAAGAAAAGCGTTTTATGTGACATTGTATTCATTTCAGACTACTTAAATGCCATCTTCAGGTCATTTCGCGATCCTTGACGCAAGCTTTATAATTACGCTTCCTGATTGACTGTTTCTAAAAATAGTAACATGAGAAAACCACGATTGCCTTTAAACAGTAATTGTCACATAAGGTCGATTACCACTAACTTTCATTACATTAAGACTCAAACATGTATTTCAGATTTCTGGTGTAATGTTTTTATTGTAGTTATGTATGGTACATATTTTACTTCAATTTATTTTATCAATTATTAGCAATTCCTACACTTTCGTTACAACCCAGAAAATGTTTGAACAGCAGTGACATTTGAATTGTCTACAGTTTCAATTGTGTCGCAGCTAGAGAAAGTGGATATATAAAATGCCATTTTATCTTCTAAATGAACCCAAAACCGATAACATTGTTATGACCAAAACCAATTAAACATGTTTTATTGACTGCATGCGGGTACTCGGACATGAACTTGTATGAAGAGCAATACTCGTTTAAAAGATAATTCGGACGGTTGACGTCAATCCTTGAAATGACGTCATAAAGTTGATCAGACGACATTTATTATTATGAATTTTGCGGTAAAAATACCATTTTATTAACAAAATGTGTAAATAAATCACTTTTTATTTATGAGAAAATAATGCATTATTGTAAGTTCTTTCTAAATATAGTAACAACTAAAATGTCAAAAAATATTACCGAAGGTACCTTTTCCTGTGGCGTGCCCCATATAACGCAAATGTAAATAATGCCAAATGATATATCGAGGGATAAATTGAAAGCAAGACGGTTCTATCTGCTTCTTAGCTTAAACCTCACGATGTATTTACAAGTAAAGCGTTTGTTATGAAGACTTAAAATTTACTTACAAACGCAAGGTCAATAAAAAGTTCACACGATGAATGTATTAAGTTTAATGCTTTGCTCCTTTCGTCTTTGCTCTGTCATAGATAAAAAAGAAAATTATTAAATCTCTAAAATGGCCAAATGTAGTTCCAACAAACTTTGCACAAATCAATGTTATTAGAGTATGTTTACTTTACAAACGTTAAGAAATAGATGAAAAGGGAACTTTGAAAGCAACCAAACACGACAATTATGAAAATACTGCAGGCTCGGTTTGATTGAGCCTGTTCATGGGCAGTAATGGGAATGCTTATTACTGCCCACGCCGAATAGCCCCGGGTTGAGCGCAACTCAGTAATTACACCATTAAGTAGTACAATTTCGATCCATCCCAAACGATGGTATGCATATGGCGATGAACATGGAACCTTCAATGAAGTATATTCAGATTAAAATCATTCCATGTTCAGCGGCGTATGGTTCCCAGATAAAAGAATGGGTTTGCCCTAAACGAGAAAACAATGGGCGGAACTAAACAGAATAGAATTTTGACAGAGGATCTTATAATATAAATCCTGCATATCACAGACTACGCCAAAGGCAAAATTTAAAAAGGAGGAAGTATATCCTTGGGGGTGATTGGACAATATCCAAATCTATATTGGCTGAGATATTGAAACCAACTAATATAAACTTGCCGAAATATTAAAACAAAAGGAATTTTAAAATACTATAAACATAGTACCGTGCTCAACGACCTTCAAAGGACGTAACTGATAACAGCACTGATTGAATGTACGGGGAGACTTTTTACAGCCCCACACGGCACAAACAACGCTACTGTGATATTGAAATAGATGAAAAGGGAACTTTTAAAGCCACCAAACACGACAAATATGAAAATACTGCAGGCTCGGTTTGATTGAGCCTGTTCATGGGCAGTAATGGGATGCCCCGGGTTGAGCGCAACTCAGTAATTACACCATTAAATAGTACAATAGTTTGGTTTCAAATAGAAGTTTAGGGATTTTTTTAGGTCTCACTATTTTTCTTTACTGTTTAGCTTTTTTTCTGAATGTATGTAAACTAAACAAATACTTATAACGTTGATTTGTGCAAAGTTTATCTGTTCAGAACTGCATTATGCCGTTAGATTATGATTACTTTCTTTTTTATCAATGACAGTGCAATGACAAATGCCACAGCAACTAAACATAATCTATTTAGACTGAAGAACCATCTTGGATCTGTAGAATTTACTGCAAGAACTATTCACAGCCAACCCTTGATGATGTCGGTCGTGCAAGTGTTCTACCATGACAAACTTTCCGTGATCGGCCATCTGATTGCCTCAGATCAACTCCCTCTTCCTACACAGGTAAGGTAAAATGTCCGAGATCGGACATGTCATTGCCTCAGACAAACTCCCTCTTCCTACACAGGTAAGGTAAAATGTCCGAGATCGGACATCTCATTGCCTCAGACCAACTCCCTCTTCCTACACAGGTAATGCAAAATAGCCGTGATCAGACATAGAATTTCTTGAGATCAACTCCCCGTTCCTACTCTGGTAAGGCAAATAGCCGTTATCGGACATCTGATTGTCTCAGATCAACTTCCCCTTCCTTTGCTGGAAAGGCAAAATGTCCCTGATAGGACATCTCATTGCCTCAGATCAACCCCTTCCTACGCAGCTGAGGCAAACTGTCCGTGATAGGAATCTTATTGCCTCAGATTTATCCCTTCCTACTTAGGAAAGGCAAACTGTCCGTGATCGGAATCTTATTGCCTCAGATTTACCCCATCCTACGCAGATAAATCAAAATGTCCGCGATAGGACATCTTATTGCCTCAGATCAACATTCCGTCTGCTAATGCAGTTAAAGCAAACTGTCCATGATCAGACATCTTATTGCCAGAGATCAACGACCTTTTCCTACGCAAGTAAGGTCGCTAAAGCACCCTGGGTTCTTTAATTAGCTCTCTCCAGCCGACGGTGAAGGCAAAAAAAAATACAGTAGATACGAAAGGTACAAATGCAAATCTCCCAGAAATAGGGATCGTTTAAGAAGCATTAAAGAAGCAAGGGAGCTACATAAAATGCTCCAACTGTCAAGCCAACATTAAAAAACTGCTACTCCCACAAGGGTTTTGAGCAAACCAACCGAATATTCTCTAAAAATAAATCTATCCCTTTATTTATAGCCTATGCGACTAGTGTGAAGACCTGTGCATCCATGCAGATTTATCTGGGTCAATACTCCACTGAGCCCTGATGGATTCATCATCTATAAAACAGTCTAGATCATTTTTAGACCGTTTACTGTTTGAGCTGTGTCAAGATTTATCACAAGTTCAATAGTCCCATTTTGTCTAGTGCATCACATATACTGTATCCCCTGCAGGTGGTCGATGATCATATAACACTGAATCCAAAGGTTGGCGAGCGGGCG